>CAUYSK010050608.1:0-30083 GCA_963575035.1 Avahi laniger | reverse complement strand
CCACCAGGACTTTTAAAAAAAATTCTCATGCCTAGTTTTAACTTTAAATAGGAAAATACAGCAAGGATAGCCTGATAATTGTTACTGGAGGCTCAGGACCCTCTGGGAGGGGCATCTGGATCACCTCATCCACTCCATCAGACAAGCCACTTAGAATAACAGAAATGATGGCTGAGGGTGAGGGGCGAAGACAATCTAGAATAGACGGCAGAGCAGGGAGGTGATAAGTGTCAACTGGGGCATCAGAATCAGGGCTGCTGGGGCAGGGATGTAGCACGTGTTGTTGGTGTATCCCCAGCCCCCAGTCCCTGGCCAGAATCACTTTATCAATTCGGTTTGGGTCGTCCATACCCTGACTCATGGGGTACAGCTGCAAGAGTTAGCAATCTTTTCTGGGAAATTACCTCTGGGTTATTGAGTTACTTCCTGACTCCATATCCCAGGGAAGCCCTTCAGCCAAAGAGTAATTGGTAAGGGAGTAGCACTAAAGGGAGGGAAGGGCACGCCTTTAACCTGCATTTGGGGAAGGCAAAGACATAAAGTGTAGCTAGAATGTTTGTACCCTCACAATACCTTGGAATAATAATATAAAAAAAAAATAAAGGACAATAATGCTTTGCAAATGTATAAAAACTACTTTCAGCATCATGTATCTTGGATTCTGTATACTTATTCTATAAGCTGTGTTAAGATTGGATAATGAAAGCATTCTTCCATCCATCATTTAAAAAAAAAAAAAAAGAAATAGAGGGAAAAGGACCCAAATGAGCTAAATCAGAAATGAAAAATGAGATATTACAACTGATAACACAGAAATATAAACTATTATTTGTGAATATTAGATTTACGTCCTCAATCCATTTTTATTTGATTTTTGTATGTGGTGAGAGATAAGGGTGTAGCTTCATCTTTCTGCATATGGATATCCAGTTTTCCCAACACCATTTATTGAAGACACTGTCCTTTCTCCACTGTATGTTCTTGGCATATTTGTCAAAGATAAGTTCATTATGGATGGAGATGTAGATTTTTTTCTGGGTTCTTTATTCTGTTCCATTGGTCTGTCTGTATGTTTTTGCTCCAACACCATAGTATTTTGATTACTATAGCTCTGTAGTATAACTTGAAGTCATGTCATGTGATTCATCCAGTTTTGTTCTTTTTGTTCAGAATGGTTTTGGTTATTCTGAGTCTTTTGTGATTTCATGTAAATTTTAGTATTTTTTACTATTTCTGTGTATTTTCAAATATCTCACCTTCAAGCTTATTAATTATTTCTTCTGCTTGGTCATTTCTGCTGTTGAGTGACTCTGATGCATTTCTCAGTTTGTCAATTCAATTCTTCTGCTCCGGAATTTTTTGCTTGATTTTTTTTATTATTATTTCAATCTGTTTGTTAAATTTTTCTGATAGGCTTCTCAATTTCTTCTCCGCATGTCTTGATGTTTATTGAGCTTCTTCAGGACAGCTATTTTGAATTCTTTGTCTGTAAGCTCACATATTTCCATTTCTCCAGGTTTGGGCACTGGTACCTTATTTAGTTCATTTAGTGAGATATTCTTTTCCTGTGTGTTCTTGATGGTTGTACATGTTCATTGATGCATGGGCATTGAAGAATTAGGCATTTATTTTAATCTTCACAGTCTAGGCTTATTTGAACTCATCCTTCTTGAGAAGGCTTTCCTGATATTCAAAGGGAATTGAAAATTATGATCTACGCCTTTGGTCACTATAGCCATATCAGCACTGGGGTTGCCCCTAACCCAAGAATGACTCTTGTAGTCTCCTGGTGGTACCTCCTTGGTGGACTTGCGGAAGATTCAGGAGAATTCCAGGGATTACCAGGCAAAGTCTCTCACTTTCTTTCTTCATTCTTTGTGTTGAGCTGCTGGAGTTGGGGGAAGAGTGACGCGGGCACTCCCTCTTGGCTACCAATGTGAGGTCACACCTGAAGCCAGCTCAGTGTTGCCTAAAGCCTATGGTGACTGTTGCTTGGCTATCTCTGATGTTTATTCAAAGCCCCATGTGTTCTTTAGTCAGCATGTGGTGAATCCTGCTAGGTCTGAGTCCTTCTCTTCAAGGCAGAATGTTTCATCTGGCCTAGGGTGGGTCATGAAATGTATTCCAGAAACTCAGGCCTGGACTCAGGGGCCTCCGTAGGCTGCTTGGTACTTTATTGTGGCTGAGCTGGTATCCAAGTGCAACACAAAGCCCTCTTAATTTTCCCTTTTCTTTCCTCAGGTGAAAGAAGAATTTTGCGAGCCACACTGTCTGTAATAGGCTGGGGGGGGGCCGGGGGGGGTTGGGGTTGACAAGGGCACTGGTTTGTACACCACTGGTGATGTCTCACTGGGTCATGTGCACCCCAAGTCCACCGGCTTCTAGCCACCACAGTTGCAAGTATTGCCCAAGTCCTGCAGGCTTTGTGGCCCAAGTACATTATAAATTTTGTCCAGGCCCCAGACTGCTTTATGTCAGCTGTTAGTGAGCCTAGCTAGAACTCAGCTTTCTGGATGAAAGAATTCTTTCTGGATGGGCTGGTTTAAATGCTCCTTCTGTGGGTACCAGCAGAATTTTGCCCCATGCTGTGCTCTCCTATGCCTGAGCAGCCCTGTGTTTTAATACAATGTCCCTCAATCACTTTGTTCTCCCTCCCCTATGCACAAAAATTCTCTCTCCACGGAGCACAGCATTGCTTGGGGATGGAAGAGGGGTAGTTTAGGCAGTGCAAGATTGTCTTTTTTACCTCTTCAGTGCCTCTTTCTTTCATATAATGTTAAAACCAGGGAGTATGTTCACTCACTTGCTTTTTGGTTCTTCTGAAGGTGCTTGCTTGCGAGGCTAGTTGTAGAATTTTGTGTTTGTGTGGAGGAATGAGCAGTGGAGTTATCTATTTGACCTTCTTGCTCTGTCCTCTCTCATTGAAATTCTGTCTTCTCTGTCTTCCTCTGTTTTCTTCACCCTCTCCATTTTGATGTCTAAAAGACATTTTACGTCTTCAAAATATATTGAATATTTGTTCTTATTGACATCACTACTACAACCTTATCTAATTCAACATCATATTTTTTCTGAAATATTGCTATACTTCTGTGCAGAGAGCATATACTTCAGTTTTCTTTGAAACATAACAACCCCCCCCAAAAAATTTAGTGGTATAAAAAAACAATTCCATTATGTTAATGGTTTCTGTGTCAGAAAATTGGGAATATATCAGCCTGACATTTTTAATTCCTTTCTTGTTTATGTAATTTTTTTTTGAACCTGGGATATTGACTGTGTCTTCCAATATAATGTTAAATAAAATTATTTAGTGTGAACATCTTTGCTTTGTCCCAGATATTACATGAATATCATTTAGTATTTAAACATTAAATATAAACTATAGGTTTTTTTTAGGTGCTTTAATTCAAGTTTAAAAAATTCTTCTATATTTTGAATTTGCTAAGATATTTTTGTCATAAATAGGTATTTAGGTGTCATAGTTTTAGTCTGTTCATATGATAAATTATAATCATTGGTTTCTGAATTTCAGATTAACCTTACATTTCTTAAAAGAGGTATTTGTTTTAATTAAGTTACGTATCTACCATTTTGGCATTCTTTACTGCTTTTTCCAGATTGATGTTTCCCTATTGTACCATTTTTCTTTCATCTTCTGAATATTATTTAACATGATATAGCATGTTGTGCTTGCAACCAGTTCTCTAAATTCTGTTTTTCTGAAAAAATTTTATATTTGGTTAGAGAAATTTTTGTCACTTGTAACAGTTCTTAGCCTAACATGACACTGACCAATATATACTCTAATTTTGTAGTCTTGTCATTCCACCATATATTTAGGTCATTATTAAAAATTATATAGCTAGTGCTTACATTGTTTTATTATTTGGAAATAATTATTAATATAAATCCATAGGAAATTGCAAAGAAATATATAGGAAAGTACTGTGTACCTATTTGAGTTCATTTTGTGCTGCTATAACAGAAAACCACAGACTGGGTAATTTTTTTTTTATTTTAGCATATTATAGGGGTGCAGATGTTTTGTAATTTATAAACAATGGAAGTTTATTTAGCTTTCATTTCTGGAGACTGGGAAGTCCAAGATAGAGGTGTAGCATCTGGTGCAGACCTTCTTGCTGCCTCATTACATGGTGGAAGGCAGAAGGGAAAGAGAGTATGTGTTTGTGAGAGAGTGGGGGAAGAGGGCTCAACTCATCCTTTTTTCAGAAACCCACTCCTGTGTTAAATAACCCACTTCCATGGTAAAGGCATCAATCCATCCATGGGGACAGGAGCCAGCATGACTTAATCACCTCTTAACGGTCCCACCTCTCAGCACTGTTGCATTGAGGATTAATTTTCCAACACATAAACCTGAGGGACACATTCAAACCATAGCAGCATCCTTCACTATACCTCCCCCAATGTTCACATCTTGTATAAGTACAGCACAATGACAAAACCAGGAAACTGAAAATTTGTAGACACCTGTGAGCTTATTCAGATTTCACCACTTATGTAGCCACTCAGGCCCGTGTGCATCATGTGTGTGTGTGTGTGTGTGTGTGTGTGTGTGTGTGATGTTTGCATTTTACTGCATGTATAGCTTCACATAACCACCACCAATATAAAGATACATAACTGTTTTATCATCTCCAGGCTCCCTCATGCTACACTTTTATAGCCACAGTTGTGAATACACTCCCATCCCTAACCCCTGGAAACCACTAATTTATTCTGTATCTCCCTTGTTTTGTTATTTAGAGAATGTTATATCACTGGAGTCATACACCATATAACATTTTAATATTGTCTTCCCCCCGACACACCATCATTTTGTGGATTCACATCCAAAATGTATTAATCAGTTGTTTATTTTTAGTGCTGAGTAGTGTTTTATGGCATGGATGCACCACAATTTGTTCCATTTACCCATCAAGAGGCATGTGAGATATTTCCAAATTTTAGCTATTACATGTAAAACTGCTTTATCTTTTGTGTATACAGTTTTTGTGTGGACATAATTTTTATTTTTGTGAGATAAATGCCCAAGATCACAATTTCTGGATCATCAGGGGGGTGAATTTTTAGTTGTAGAAGAAACTGCTAAGTAGTTTTCTGGAGTAGCTTTTTTATCTTTCAGTCCTACCAAAAATGTGTAAGTGATACAGTTACACTACATCCTTTTAGCACTTGATGTTATCATAATTATTTAAGCCATTTTGAAAGCTGTATATTGATATCTGATTTTAATTTGTGTTGACCTAATGGCTAATGATGTGAAACATATTTTCCTATGCTTATTTGCCGCTTGCACATCCTCTTTGGTGAAGAAAACAGCTTTTCATATATTTTGTCCCTCTTCTAATTTCTTTGATATTGAATATTGAGTTCTTTAAATCTCAATTTTCACATTTTACCATTTGTCTTCTGTTTGTTTCTGCTGTTTCTTACTGCTTTATTTCTTCTTTTAAGACTACTTTTTAGAGCAGTTTTAAGTTCACAGCAAAATTAAGAGGAAGGTACAGAAATTTTCCATATTTGCCCCACATTTGCCTGGAAACCCCATTATCAAAAATTCTCGTCAAAGTGGTATGTTTGTCACAATTGATGAATTTATGCTGACACATCATAATCACCCAATATCACAGTTTGCATTAGGGTTCACTTTGGTGGTAACATTCTATGGGTTTGGACAAACATATAGTAACATTTATATACCACTATAGTTTGATGCATAGTTGTTTTAATCACCCTGAAAATCTTTAGTGCTCCATCTATATATCCCTTCCCCCCCCTCAACCTATAGCAACTAGTGAGCTTTTTATTGTATCCTTAGTTTTGACTTTTCCAGAATGTCACATAATTGGAATAATACAGTATGTAGCTTTTTCAGACTGGCTTATTTAACTTAGTAATATACCCTGAAGTTTTCCTTATGTCTTTCCATGGCTTAATAGCTCATTTATTTTTAGTGTTGAAAATATTTCAGTGTCTGGATGCACCACAGTTTGTTTATTCATTCACTTATTGAAGGGCATCTTGTTTGTTTCCAAATTTTCGGCAATTATCAATGAAACTGCTATAAATATCTGTATTCAGGTTTTTGAATAAGACATAAGTTTTCATCTTGTTTGGTTAAATTCAAAAAAGCATGATTGTTGGACCATGTGGCAAGTGTATGTATAGTTTGGTGAGAATCTGCTAAACTCTTCAAACATGCCTTATGCTATTTAGCATTCCCACCAGCAATGAATGAGCATTCGTATTGCTACATATCCTTGCCAGCATTTGTTGTTGAACAACCTCTGGATTTTGTTCATTTTAATGTGTATGTAGTGGTATCTCATTGTTGTTTTAATTTTCTTTTCTCTGATGACATATGATGTGAAGTATCTGTTCATTTGCTTATTTGCCATTTTTATATCTTCATTGTTGAGGTGTCTCCTAAGATCCTTGACACGTTTTTTAATCAGATAGTCCTTTCTTATTTTTGAGCTTTAAGAATTCTTGCCCTTTCTTGCCTTCCTTTAGATTGCATAGGCATTTTTACTATTCGGTCTTGATTTATTTATGTGTTTTCAAGTGTATTGCTTATCTCTAAATATTACAATATATATGTGTAACAGCACATACTACATTATAAATGTTTTACTAATTCAAGTGAGATATTAAACCCGACTTCCATTTAGTTCCCTTTATTCTATTTTTAAAATGTAATTTTTTTAAGTATTCACTCTATGTATATATGACATCATATCATATGTTATAATTTTTGCTTTAAACATCAAATATAGTTTTGGAAATTCATGAAAAAGAATTTTCAGCTGATTTTTACTTATTCTTTTGTTCTTTCCTTTTTGAAATTCCAATTGCTTTATGTTATCATTTTCTTTCTGCTTAGAGAGAATCCTTTAGGCATTATTTAAATATACATCATTTTGCAGTCTGATCTCTTTTTTCCCCTTCCTTATGATCTTTGTGTTTTCTGATGTGAAATCCATTGTCATTCAAATTGTTTTCCTTATAGAAAAGAGGTCATTATTACTGTTTTCATGATTTTATCCTTTTCTTTCCTGTCTAGAAATTTAATTATGACATGGTGTGGTATAAATTTCTTTAGATTTGTTTTGAGTTTTTCACGGTTTGGTAAATCCATAGGTTTATGTCTTTTGCTATGTGTAGTGAACTTTTAGTCCTTATTTTTTCTAATAACTTTTTAGCTCTACTTTTTTTCTATGATCAGACTAGGATGCCAATGACATGAACCATAGAATGCTAGATTTATTGCACTGAGGTCCTGTGCTGTTTTTGTTCAGTCCATATCTTCTTTGTTGTTCAGAGTAAGGACATTCCATATCTGTCCTCAAGTTCACTGAGGCTCTAATCTGTCATCTCCACTCTACTACAAAGCTCATTTAAGGAGTTTTTTTTTGTTGTTGTTACTGCGATTTCAATTCTATAATTTCTACTTTTTTATAATTTTAATTTCTTAGAGGAGATTATCTGTTTTTTCTTTTGTTTTAATGAAATTGCTTATTGAATCAAATTTTTGATGATTTATTTAAAATATTTGTCAGAATATCTGACTCTTTTCAGTATTGATGTCAGTTCTCTTTTCTCAATAAATTTGTGATTTAATTGCTCTTGGTATGAAAAGTGGTTTTTGCTTATATGCTGAATATTTTAGAAAATATATTAGGAGAATCTGGGTCTTATTTGAATCTATCTACTAAGATAATCACTCCGATTACATTCAGTGGGTAGGTCCTGGAATACTTTGTAGGCTATAGCTCAAATTTAGAATTCCGATCCCTTACATGCTATCCTTACCAGCTTTGTTCCTAGGGCTTTACTGGAGCACATGCCTGTTCCATGGTGGTTGCACCTATCTTAGTGGCGAGGTGCTTCCCTTGTCCACCAGGTGTTGCTGAGTTGGGTAGGAGGTAGTTTCTGGGCTCTCAGAACAGAAACTGTATCCCCTGGTCTGTTCTCCAGCTGTTGGATGCCTGTAGGTTCCTACTGTGTCTCTGCCATTGCTTTCAGGGAAAGGAAGAAACTATCTGAGCTGTCTCCCAACCCTGGGGGAATGCCTGTCCTGGGTCCTTTTCTGTTGTTAGATGTACATCCAGGAGCAGCTAGATCCAGGTAACTCTATGTCATTGGATAAAAGGTCATAGGACATTTGGCTTGGGACATTTGGGACATTCTTCTGTGGAGTGGTGAGCTGAAAGTGCTGTGCTTAAGTTGTCTTTTGCCACAGAGCAGAGGGTTAGGAGAAACCAGACTTTTCAGCAATGCAGGTGCAGGCCAAGGAGTTTGCTTGCTTTTACCTGTGATAGAGCAGGGTGTGGTTCTCCTTATCTGAGGTCACTGGTTCACATGGTATGTGTCATATCACATTCTCTACGGGATAGATGGAAGATAAGTCACCCGACCTTGTCTCAGGTAACACTGCTTGCCCCTGGGGACAAACCAAGCTTGGCATTGCCATCTAGTGTGGGACAGAGGGTGGGTTTGCCCATGTGGACTCTACTAACACTCTAGATGCAGACTGATCAGGTCCACCCCTGCTGTGGGTGTGGGATAAGAGAGGCATTGGCTCAACTTTACCCCACTGATTTAACCTCTAAGGCAGATCAGTCGCTTCTGCTGATGGCTGTGGCACATGGGAGGTCAGCCTAGCCAGGCTTTGCTGGCACCAGTCTCTATGGGACAATCAGGCCCTCAGTTACCATGGGGTATGGCTTATAAAATGCTTCTGTCTGTTAGATATCCACTGGAATTTTCTTTCTAATCCTTTGGCCAAAGAGAGTAGGCTTATCTTGTTATCACTATGTCTTCTTATCTGTTTGTTTGATTTTATTTATTCTTGTTGGTAGTTCGAGGATTGAGGCCTCTCTGATATCAATTTAATATTAATATATATGGGAGATAAAACAAAAAAACAAAAACAGTGTCATTGTTTGACTGCAGTCATTCTTCAGTTCCTGAGTTTGATACTCAGTCACCTTCTTCCTTCCACTTCTTAGAGTCCTTTGATGGTAATCTTTTGAAGTATTTCCAACATATTTAGTTTTACTAGAGGTTAGATGCAGAAAAAATGAGCCTATGACACCTTCCTTGGGACGAGGCACCTAAGACAAAATAAATAATGTTCATTCTAAATACAAGAGTAGCTGTTACACAAATCCTATTTTCTCCGGACTCTCTAATTTCCTTTACTTCCTGATGTTTATTTTTATCATGCTCTCCTCTTTTTGGCTTTGAAATGATCCATTTTTATCAGAAGGTTTATTAGTATCTACCTCTCCACACAAACACACACACACACCATTTGTTCCTCACACTTCCAGAGTGTGTTATGCCAGAGCCTGCAGTGCTCCTGCTGTGATATTGACTGCTCCCACTTCTGCACAGCTCTCACTCTGGAGTTTTCCTTTGGGACATTCCTGAGTTTAATCCAAATTTTTCGGCATACTACAAATTCTTTCTCTCTTTCAGTGCTTAGTTTTCCAGAGTATATTCTTAATTAACTCTCTAATAATAAAATAGATCCAACTGGAAATCTTCAAATACTTATGAGTTTGACAATAAATTTATTTTATTCTCATATTTTATGAATTATTTATCTGGATTATTATAGGTTAAAATAATTTGTACTCAGGAACTTTTGTGGTGGCACTACTGAGATATATTATGGTATATTTTCTTTGTTCTCATTTATGGGTTTCATTATTATTATTATTTATTGGGGAGCAATATGCATGGCAAAATGTGCACATATTCGAAGTAACTTGACAAATTTTATCAACTGAGCACATCTATGTAGACTGCATAGATTCACTTTTAATTTTATTTTATCTTGGTACAGTTAATGTCTTTTTTCCACATGCATTTAAATTGTAGAATGCAATACATACCTTGATGTAGGTAGTTTTTTTCCTCCTTCATTTTTTGTTCAAGATATATTGATCACTTCAATTTAGGAATTCATGGTACCCAACCAAGAATTTTTATGTTTTTGCTTGTTTGTTTGTTTTTGGTGCACAGGTTTGTTACTACTCATTAGTGAGTTCAGTGCTCCAGAAGAGGGCAATGACAGAGAGAACAGTCTACAGAACAGACCAGATGAATAGTTCCAATTTCTGAAGAACTTACACAGAGAAACAATGGAATAGGGACTCTGCTTATTTGCCAGTTCATGATTTCCACAACATACTGATGTAGATAAAGAATGCTGAAGTGGAAAAATTATATAAATACATAGTTTATTTATTAGACAATGGAATCTGCCCAACATTGATAAGAAAAGCACCAAGTCTGGAAAATCATGGAAAATATAAAAAATTCTGGTCTGCATTTATGTATTTATACAAATCCTAGAAAGACATCTGACAAAGAACTAATATCCAAAAACTACAAGGAACTCAAACAACTCAGTAATTTTAAAAAAAATCCATCAAAAAGGTGACAAAATACAGGAGAAGACATTTTTCAAAAGAAGATATACAAATGGCTAACATACGTATGAAAAAATGCTCAACATCACAAATAATCAGGGAAATGCAAACTAAAGTCACAATGATATATCACCTTAACCCTGATAATAAATAATAGCCATTATTAAAAAGTAAAAATACAATAGATGTTGGCATGGATGTAATGAAAAGGGAATGCTTGGGAATGTAAATTAGTACAATCTCTGTAGAAAACAGTGCAAAGATTACTCAAAGGATTAATGTTAGACCTACCATTTGATCCAACAATCACAGTACTGGGTATCTACCCCAAGAAAATGAAGTCATTTTACAAGAAAGACACCTACACCTGAATGTTTGTCACAGTAAAATTCACAGTTGTATACATGTGGAATCAATCTAAGTGCCCATCAACTGATGAAGTAGATTAAGGAGAATATATAACACACACACACACTGACACACACACACACTGACACACACACACAAACACACACCCCATGGAATATTACTCAGATATAAAAAATAATAAAATAATGACTTTTCATAGCAACTTGGATTGAACTGGAAGCCATAATACTAAGTGAAATATCCCTGGAATGAATACACAAATATCATATGTGTTCACTTATAAGTGAGAACTAAACAATATGTATACATGATCATACAAGGTGGTGTAATGGACTTTGGAGACTCAGAAGGGGAAGGAGTGGAAGTGTGTGAGGGATCAAAAATTACGTATTGGGTATAACGTATCCTAATTAGATGATAGGTACACTAAAAGCCCTTACTTCTCCACTAATACAACTCATTCAAGTAACAAAAAACCACTTGTACCCACTAAATCTATTGGAATAAAAAAAATTAAATAAAAATGATAAAATAAAAACATCCAAAGAAAAAATGATGCATTAAATACATATAACAATTTGAATACTCCAGATTTCTTACCAGAAACAAAGGAAGACAACAGGAAGTAGAATGGCATTTTTAAAGTATTAAAGAACTGTCAATTCAGAATTGTATAATCAGGAAAATATCCTTCAGAAATGAAGACAAAATAAAGACATCCTCAGAGGAGGGAAAACTAAGAAAATGGGTGTCCAGCAAACCTGCTCTAAAAGAAGCATTAAAGGAATTTCTTTGGGTGGAAGAGAAATAATACCCGAGGGAAATGTTGACTATCAGGAATGAAAGAGCAACAGAAATAGTAAATATCTCGGTAACTGTAGTAGATTATCCCTTTCTTCTTAAATTCTTTAAAATATGTATAACGGTTAAAAATAAAAGTTGTAAAAATTACATTAAATTATTACATTAACCTCTGACATCACCACTATACAATTTATCCATGTAACAAAAAAACACTTGTACCTCTAAACCTATTGAAATAGTAATTAAAAAAATAAAAAACAGCCAAATAGAGACATTTAATTAATAATTTTGACACTCATTTCCAGTATAGTGGTTATCACCAGATTGGTACATACTCTCTCATTCCCCTCAATCAAGGATCACAGGTGTTTTGAGTCATTTTTTAAAAATTAATGTAATTTAATTTTGTTGTTTAAATATTTCTGTGGGGATAAATACTTATGACCACTGAAATTAAAATGTTACTAAATTACTAATGTGAAAGTTTGAAATGACCCTAACTGTATTGTAAAATGAAAACTCTATTATAGTAAGCACTATGTTAAACATAATATAAAAGAAAAAATTATTACATTAAAAATTTTCATAATACATACATGTAGATCTAAGTGTCTATAATATTAATATATATAACTAATGTACCAGAAAAAAGTAATGATACCTAAGTAATAGCAAGGTTTCTACATTTCAATTGAAGTGGTAAAATGGTAACATTAAGTAGACTGTGAAAAGTTCAGTATGTATATCATAATCATCAGAACAAGTACTAAAAAAAGGCCATACAAAGAGATACTGTCAAAAACTCAATAAATGAATTAAAATGAAATAATAAAAATATTCAAACAATATAAAATTAGGTGAGAAAGGAGAAATAGAGTAACAGAGAACAGAGGGGGAAAACAGATACCTAATGAAATAAAATCCAAACATATAATATTAATTATTACATTAACAAAACACATTTTTTGTTCTTTCTCTTACTTTAACCACATTCCCCCTTTCAGTACATTTGTGGAGGTAGTGTGTCAATTACATCTGGACCCTATTAGTCTTGTATGTACACATTCTTATTTTAATATGTCCTTAAAATATGGAGAAGGGTAGCAGTTTGGTTTTCTTAGTAAATGTCTTTTGCATCTATTCAGTCCTTACCCTAGTAATAACTTAAATGGTTTAATTCCATTGGCCTTTGCAATCATCCAATTTTTAAAATAATTTTAACACTCTCCATTATCCTTCATATCATTCTTTGATGATGTTATTTATGTCATTTTCCTTATTATCTCTCTGAATATCATAAACAGTCAGATACTGAATTTCCTGGTTCTCCAAGTCTATCTTTCTTTTACTTGGAGGTTCATTCACATAAAAGTGTATTTTTCAGTTGATATCCCAACTCCTTAGTTGATTTCCTGTCATTTATATTTTATTCCTATTTCTTATTATAATTCTTGTATTGTCACTTTAGTAGAGTCTTGAGAATTGATAAATGCATGTGGTCAATAGCCCAATGTAACTAAATATTTGTTGTAAAATATAAAATACAGAATTCTGATGGACAGAAGAAAAGTAAGTATCTTTTGAACATTAAGATAAAAAATGGAAAATTCACTAATAATCATAAAATAATAACAATATACTTTACTGCATTTGAGTGAATAAGTCATCTGAAAGACAGTAGGTACCTATGAAAATTAATAATTCCTTTTTAAAAGTTATATGTTTCCCATGGAAGTGGCTAGAAAATACAGAATATTTCAGTAAATTACTAGGCACTCAGTAAGTAAACTATAGATGTTCTCCCATCATATTTAATTTTTTGAAAGCACAATTACATTGACTCATTTTGGCATCTAAGAAATGGAAAGATGGATCATATTAAAATGAATGGTTACATTGATCGTACTGAGGTGTATAGCAATAGTAAATAATAGTATTAATTAAGACAAGTTTATAAATGGAAGCTATATAGAGTGAAAAGTAATAATTATTGATAACATTATTACAAAAATTATAATAAAATTTAATGTATTATATTCACGAATATAGTAAGACTGGTTCATGTATTTTGATATATTTGCCAAAGAGTTAACCAAGTAATAGGAAATATGTTAATTGTTTTAAAATTTCTTGGTTTATACTCAAAACACCATGTTTTGCATGATTCCATAGCTTCATTAGATTTGAAAATAATTACATTTAATTATATTTATGTTAGAAAAATATATCTTATTTTAATTAACCACACTGTACTTTTAAATAGATGTAAAATGTATTTTAATAAAAATAAGCTATTGTAAAATATAACTTTTGTTACTTTTTGGAAAATAATTTCAGAGAAATAAATATACAAAATAGCCAATCCATACTATTCAAACAGAATTCTTATTAATTTCCCTACCTAAGCAATCATGTGTTTGCTCAGTATGCATATCATAATTGCCAGAGTAAGTACTAAAAGAAAGACTATACAAAGATATACCAGAAAAAACTCAATAAATAAATTTAAATGAAATAAAAGAAATATTTGAATAATACAAAATTAGGTGAGAGAGGAGAAATAGAATGATAGACAACAGAGGGAACAGATACCTAATAAAATGATAGACATCCAAACATATCAATAATTACATTAAAAAAATACATTGTTCTTTCTCTTACTCTAACCAGATTCCCCCTTCCAGCACTTTTGTGGAGGTTGTGTGCCAATTATATCTGGGCAATATTAGCCTTGTAATATATATCCTTATTTACATATAAAGTGTATCATAATATGCTTTTATATGCAAGAATTTTTAGAATACCTGGGCATGCATATTTTTTGTTTATTTATAAGCATTTGTATTAGAGATACAAATATTCATAGTTGAAATAATTAGAATTACACCCAAAGATATTGAAAAATAACTTCACCCTCCCGTATCTCTAATCTTTCTAATTCCCATTTCCCAAAGGCAAAGGCTTTGCAAGTTTTATCTGCTCTCTTCTTATATTGCCTTCATTTCTTAAAAAGAATATTCATATTTCTCAGTTTATCTCCTTTAAAATATTTCTATTGAGGGAAACTAAAAAGAAAAAAATATAATTACCTCTCTTATATCTGTCCCCACATAGGTGTACATAATATTCCCAATATAATTATATCATAATTTGTGTCATTTTCGTATTACACATTAACATTATAAAGACCAGGTAATTATTATTTATACATGCAAATTTATTATATTATTTTATTCTCTTACATGTACAATTTGTGATTTCCCTAGACTGAATAATAGATTTACTGTCTGTTTGCTTATTTTTCCATGTTTCTGCAATAAAATACATCTTAACTTTCCATCAGAAGTATAACCCTTTTCTCAATACTTTCAGCTAGTTTAGCAATTTTATCTGTTTCTTGGAGAAAGTCCTATTAAAGTCCTTCTTACTGTTCCTTTGTATAGCCTCCTGGTGTACTGCACGGATATTCTAATATTCTTTTTTTAGGATGTAAATATTATTTATTTATTTGCCATTTCCCTTTTTTTTTTCACTTTCTGAATTTCCTCTTTCCTTGAATGACTTTCATGTGTCTGCTTGCTTTGTTTGATATCAATGTTGTATGTTGGAGCATGTCTCATGCTTCTACTGTCTCTAAGCTGATTGTAAGGTCTATGTAGATTTATGGAGTTACTTTTTATTTTATTGGAGAGTGATCTGTCCAGATTCTAATTACATTAAAGATACCAACAAAGAAAGTATTACAAGTGTTTTCCCTTAGACTGGTAAGAGTTATCAGAAAGGGATTCTTCAGTCTCCTGTGTGGGATTTTGCTCTCATAATTGGTTTCTGAAAGTGTCCTGCAAAAATTTTTCACCTCTATTCTGAAGATAGACTTTAAAATTATTTCCATGATTAAAATACATTAGTTTCAGCTGTGTGTCTTAATTCCTCCAGAGCCTCTGTGGTGCAATGTCTCCAGAGAGGAAATTGATAGTCTACTGTCAAATGTGGAAGAAAACATTTACCAGACTGAGGGTATGGTGTAAGATATTGTGGATCTACCTTGTTTATACAGATTTAATATGATTTCTATTATTGTTAGCTTCACAAGCATACCAAAATTTTAAGGGTATTTGGATTATCTAATGGGAACCATTTTGATAATCTCAGCTTTATTCATGCTTTTATATAATGAACTTTTATGTTTTCTTTCTTTCTTTCTTTCATCTCTCTATTTTCTTGTTTCCAAAGCTTGTTTTATTTTTTCCTGCTCTCAGTATCTTGTCCATTTGGGTTTATTTATTGCTTAAACCTATTATTTTCACATAAGTGTTTTTTAAAAGAATGGCTATAAACTGATATGTTCATTCCAGAATGTTTAACTAGTGTACCTGTATATACTATTACAATGTTCTACTAATTTTTGAGAACTATGATAAACTACTTTGTTCTAAGATCTTAACAGCATGCATCACATGGAGATTTTTATGGGATAACTTGTACTTCTTATGCTAAAGGGCAGTTATTAATTCATATGGAGAATTAATGTCAATTGAATTTTTCATATTTTCCAAAATAAAATGAATTATAATGCAAAATGTACTAATTCATCATTTGATCCTCCTCTAGTTAGCATACACTAGAGAAATGCTGAAGATGCACTAGTGTACAGAATCTATCATTCTTTCTATCCTAAAGCTTATGCTCCAGAATAATAAACAGTCAAGTAGATTATAAATTGCATTATAAGTTTTAGAAAATATAAAATGAGGCATATTTTAAGACCATCTACTCTGGTCACTCAATCAATTTTAGTGGTCATTAAGTGCTTTATTTATAAAGTAATATTTAATCAGATATTTAAATGACAAATTAAATTTAGCAAAAATAAAATATGGGAAGACATTGTAAAACAGTAGGTAAAGCATGCCCTGAGGCCGCACACCATGATTTCCTCTGAAGAAATATTTGTAAGACTAGATCACGGAATACAAATGTATGACAATATGAAAATGTGCTTCGAAAATACACAGGGAAAATTGTAGTATGGAATAATAGCCAACTAAGAGATTATTTTAGAAATTATTCTTTTAAAGTAATTGGTAGCCTTTTTGCTATAATAAGTATAAGAATGATAAAACTATATTTTTACTCAATAAATATTCATGACATGTGGCTGGGGGAGGCATGGGTTGATTGAGGAAAAACAGAAAAAACTTGCAATTATCGTGGTCCAGATAACAGATTTTGGTGATCTGGGCCAAAATTGTGGAATAAGGAAAAGTGGGTAAAAATTATAAATTATTATGAAATGGAATCTACAAGGATTTTTCTTTATTGGTGTGATGATTAATTTTATGTCTCATCTTGCCTGGGCTAAGGGATTGCTGGTAAAACATTATTTCTAGTTGTATCCATAAGAGTGTCCCCAAAAGAGGTTGGCATTTGAATTGGCAGACTGAGAGAAGAAGATTGGGCATTGAAGGTCAGAACAAAACAAAAAGAAAAGGAAGGGAGAGTTTTGTGTGTTTGAGCTGGGGCATCCATATTCTTCTGCCCTTTGTCATGGGTGTTCCTGGTTCTCAGGCCTTTGGATTCAATCCGGGACTTACCCCACTGGCTCTCTTGATTCTGAAGCCCTTTGGGCTTGCACTAGAACTATACCACTAGATTTCCTGGGACTCCAGCTTGCAATGGTAGATAGTGGGACTTCTCAGTCTCCTTAATTTTATGAGCCAGTCCCTCATAATAAAGCTCATTCTATATGTATCTGTGTGTATATACACACATACCACATAATATTGGTTCAGTTTCACTGGAACACCCTGACTAATACAATTGGATATGGGGGATAAAGAAGAAAGAGGTATCAAATTGACTTTCCATTTTCTAGTTAGTGCAGGGATAAAGACAGAAAAGACAGCTAGAGAGGCAGAAAGAAAATGAGGAGAGTGTAAAGACAGTGCCACCAAAGGGAGAACATATATTGAGAAGGAGTAAGAGATCTGCTGCAAAGTCAAAGTGGAAGAGAGTTGCAATATATTCATTTGACTAGGTACCGGTAGTGACCCTGAAGTTATACAATCGAATGACCAACTCTGAATTTATTTGCTGCCTCTACATTTTCTCTTTCCCCAGTGTTTTTATATGAATATATAAAAAGACAATTTGTAATTAAGAAAAGTCAGTAATGCAGGAAAAAGAAGTCAATGTTTGAATACTTTTGTCCACATGCATATTAGGCAAAATATGGAAACTATGAATATTATTTCAGCTGATTTGTGCATTAGTGAAAGGCTTAGCTAGTTACATTCTAATGGTCCAATTTTGTTCACTTATCTGCTCTGATGAGAATATTAAAGTTCTGTGGTTTTAGTTTGAATATTAATATTCTTTGCAGACATTTGAAACACCATTTAAATTATCATATCTATTTGTTTAGAATTATGACAAATAATTAGCTCATTCACGAACATGAGGGATCATTTATTTTTTCCCCCATTAGGAAGAGTTATTGTTCTCCACATTAAGAAAAAAACAAAAAATACTTCCCGATACATCACTTTTAAAACCTAGACATACAATATGAGATTTTGTTAATGTTTGCAATAATGAAATGGAGAAAATCATTAGTCCTGCCAATAATTGATTCAGATAGGTAAACACATAGACATTCATAAGTTCAGATTATCCAAACTTGAATTCTACCTTTATCTAGTCCCTCAAGATCCAAAAGGTATATTTGAGAATAGACAATAAAGCATGACTACAACACATTTTAATTTTCTTGGTATTTGACTCCTAAATGAACTATAGAACGTGTCTTTGCTATGCTGTTTCATGAAAAGATCTCCTGTTAAGCAGGAGATATTAACCTCAGTAGATAATTTTACCTTCAGCTATCTCACACCCACTTTTAAAATATGGATCCAATTATAACACTGAAAAGAAAAATCCTAAATATATCTGACAGCTAAAAAGGCTGATGAAAACATGAATGCATATCACATGCATTGAAAAAAATAAAAGAGGAATCTTTAAGCCAAAACTTATCCTGACAGACTGACTCTCAGATTGGTCAAGTAGGTTTTCCTCTTCCCCCTGTACCTTTTCCTCCTCCTCCTTCTCTAAACCTAATGGGATTACCAATTCAGTTTATCATGTTCTAGGAGCGTAGCTAAATCATGCCGTATCAGAGAAAATATATTCACTTTTATGGAGATATTTCCTTGTCACAGTCACCATTTCTATTTGATTCCAGACTTTTATAAATCTGTTTTGATGTTACCTGACAAATCCTATGAGATGAATTAGGAAAGAGTTATAAGTAAATTTATTAAAGCCTATTTTATCCAATGGCAAGTAACTATTATAGCAAGCACCTATTCTAAAGAGTTGCATAGTGCATATCAGATAAAAACAGAGAAAAATAAAGCCTTTAGTTTTTAAGTCAATCTCTTTTCCACTAAAAGAAATGAAGTTTTACAAAATGTCCCTTTTTTTGTACTGGTAGATTAGCCTACAAGTCTCCATTTTTCAGTCTTTTTTAAATATACTGCTTCAACCATAAATCTAGTTCCTCATTAGAGTTGGATTATTCCCAAAATGCCTCTCATGTGTCTTAGTTTCTTAAAGTGCCAAACAAATAATGGAACACATTTTTCTGACCCATCCTCAAACATCTTCAAATAATTGTTTTAATTACTCTTATTTTTAAAATATATTATTCTCTTCTCAAGACACTCCAGTCTGAATTTCATTTTCTTCTTGCCACCAAGTTTATTATTTTTTTAAACACCAGTAACTTCCTTGTTGACAAATACCAGTTACCTCCTTTGTGACACAGTACTATACTACTTCCCATCAGTATTTGAAACAGAAGACAGCTCATATGTTCTTAAAATATTTTATTCTATTTTTTTGCAAAAACACCAAAATTATGACTTTCTTGCTACCTTTTTTAATGCTTTTGTAATTTCACTTTGTGAGTTTATTTATAAGTACTTAGAAAAGCAAAGACTAAGTTCTATTTTTCCTTTTTTAACTAACAACATTCTTTTCATTGTTTCTTTCCTCTAATTCGCATTATATTTCAAGGACTCTCAAATTTATATGTCAAGCCCCGTAAAACTTGTATATCCTGAACATACTCATTATACTTAAATGGGACACTTTTATATTTTTCCTTTCCCAAATGACCATTTTGGTTAATTGTACCTACATTCAGTCAATTATCATAGCTAAAAATTAAGTCATTTTGAGATATTATTTCCTTTCTCTTATTAGCCCATAGTGCTTTATGGTTCTATTAATTGAAATAAAAGCATGTCTTGATTATGTATATGTATCTCTCTATCTTTCTCTAGCATCTGTGTCAAAAAGTTTAACTCATTTCTGGATTACTGTAATAGCCTATGTGGCTCTTTCCTTTTACTCTTGGTCATATGACAATATCAATAGATGCAGAAAAAGCATCTGCATCATTTTACTCTAAATCTTATCAACATTGCTTATTATCCTCATATTGCTGAATTTCATGGTTGCTGTTAACATATTAGTTTGTCAACAACATTTAATGTAATTGTTCATTCCCTAAAGATTCTTCTTTTAGCTTCTATGATACACTGATTATATATATATATATATATACATATATAAAAAATAATAAATATATACAAGTACATAATTTCTTTATCCACTGGGTAAACCATTGACTGTAAAGAGTAAAGAATAAAATATGACATTGGTATTTTGACAGGGATTGCATTAATCTGTAAATCACTTTGGGTAGTATGGACATTCTAACAGTGTTGATTCTACCAGTCCTGTGAGCATGATATGTTTTTCCACTTGTTAGTATCATCTCCAATTTCTTTCCTCAGTGTTTCATGGTTCTCTTTGCAGAGATCTTTCACCTCCGTGGTTAAGTATATTTCTAGGTATTTTATTTTCTTTGTAGCAATTGTGAATGGTATTGAGTCTTTGATTTGGCTCTCAGCTAGACTGTTATTGGTGTATAGAAAAGCTACTGATTTGTGTACATTGATTTTGTAACCTGAGACTTTGCTGAATTCATTTATTAATTACAGGAGTCTATTGGTGTAATCTTTAAGGTTTTCTAGATATAAGATCATATCATCTTCAAAAAGTGATAGTTTGACCTCCTCTTTCCTGATTTGGATATCCTTAATTTCTTTCTCTTGTCTACTCTGCTCTGACTTTCAGCACTATGTTGAATAGGAGTGATGACAGTGGGCATCCTTGTGTTGTTCCAGTTCTTGTGGGAATGCTTTCAGCTATTCCCCATGCAATATCATTCTGGCTGTTGTTTTGTCACATATGGCTTTTACAATTTTGAGTATGTTCCTTCTATGATTAGTTTTTTGAGGATTTCTATCATGAAAGTGTACTAAATTTTTCGGATATGTTATGAAGAGAAGGGAGGTGATAAACTGGAGAAAATAACTGCATACAGTTTTTTCAAAGAGTTTTAGATGAAAGAGGCAAATGTATAAATAGCTAGAGAGGAATATAAAGAGAGATGTTCTACATGACGTCGTACTTCATTTATTACAAAGGACATCCAAAAAGTCTATATGATAATAAAAAAAAATCCAGTAAAGGTAAAACTTTGAGGTGCAGGAGAGAAAAAAAATGGTATAAAAAAACTGTGATTCAATTCATAATAAACCATAGCAGCTAAATATAGAAGACAAAATTATGGAGAGACAAAAATTTTGATAAAATCTAAATTTGAAATGTGCCAAGTTTTTCCTCCTCAAATATTTGCCTACATGTGAACTACTTATTTGCTGAGTCACTAAGAATTTCATTAACAAGAGGTAACTGTGGTGCTAAATGCTAAACAAAATTATTAGCAGCCATGTGCTACTGGTCAGACAGAGGATGAAATATATGGCATACGAAGGTATAGGGAACCAGGCAGATATCACAAATATTCAATCAAGACAAAATGAACGCATTCTATATAGACTACATCTTATGTTTAAGGGGAAAATACATAAACCAATATAAACAAAGCTTAAAATCAACTCTGTACAGGTTTCAGTCTGTGTTCTATATGCTTGATGGGAAAAATAAATAAATAGATCTCAATAAAGATAAAGAGATTTAAAAAATCTGAAGTGTCACAGATTCTAAAATCTGAAAGACGATATTAAAAATTAAAAAAAATTGCAAAATTTACATAACCAAGCTTGTTGAAAAATAAGAAAGCAATACTAAATAATTTGTCTATTTTTGCATGGGTACAAGAATAGACAAATGAAACAGAACACAGAATACAGAAAAAGAATCTCAAAAATATGGACAACTAATTTACAATAAATTTACCACAAATATTTCAGGGGAGAAAATATAATATTTTCAATAATTCTTTCTGGATATATTGGCTATACTTGATTTAAAAATATGAATCTCGATCCCTAATTCACACTGTTTACAGGAATCAGTTACAGATGTTTGGTGAACCTAAACCTGAAACATAAGGTAATAACCCTTATAGAAATAAACATACAGTAATCTATTTATAAAGTTGAGTAACATGGGTAAAGTTTTCTTAAATAGAAAGTGAAAAGCATTAGACATAAAAGATATAATTATCAAATTATATTAAGAACTTTTGCTTACTAAAAGAGCCAATTAAGAGAATGAAAAAAGCAAGACGTTAATACTGTTACTTCTTGAAAAAGTCATGCATATTTTGTAATACACATGTCCGTTGCTATGTAAAAGTATAAAAAAAAATTCTAGAGATCATAAGAAAAGACAAAGATGATAAAAATGAAGATGGAAAAGGAGGAAGTAGACACACACAAAAATGCTATTTTAAAAATAAGATCAAATAAATATTTAAACTTGTTTTCAATGTGATTATTCTTTAGCAAAATATAAATCAAAACCAATGTACAGCTACACAAATACTAGATTGGTTGAAGTTTAGAGAGAGAATATTCTGAGTTTTTGATGAGGGTGTGGAAAAACTTGATGTGGATATGGAATAACTAAACTTTTGTATACTCCTGATAGGACTGTAAATTAATACAACCATATTAGAAAACACTTAAGCATTAAAGAGTCTTAAAACCTATGACTCAAATTTTCTCAAAAGTGAAACCCCAACAGACAAGAATGCAGGGCATATGTCCATCAAAAGACTTAGATGCACACACTCTTAGAAGCTTTATTTACAGTAACACAAAACTGGACCCATTCTCAATGGCATTTTTCAGTTGAATAGAGAGATAAATTATTATGTATTCATACAATTGAATACTATGTAGCAATAAATAGAAAAATAGCTGCATGCAAACACTGATAAATCTCTCACAAACAATAGGGAGTGAAAAATTCAGGAACAAAAGAATACACACTGTAGGAAATTCCAGATCAAACATAAGTTATCTCTGGTGATAAAAATAAAGTGATTCTCTTCACCGGGTGAATTGATAGTGCCATAGAGGCAGCATGAGATAACATTCTGGAGTGCGGAACTGCTCTACCATTTTCACCATGGCTGATTACATGGTTATTTATCAAACATCAAACTATACACTTAAGATTTGTGTACTCTGAGTATTTAAACCACATGTTAATTGAAAAGCAAACAGAAACTTGAAGGTCTTATAATTTTCTTGGATTAGCCAGACTACTATCATTATTTTAATTAAATTTAGCTAGATTAAGTGGTTTAGCCCTCCTTTTATCACATTAAAACAACCCCCTAAGTAGAGTCTCTTAAGAGAAAGGTTTTGTTTGCTTTTTTCCTTAATGTATCCCACATATTTAGCAGTAAGATTTAATAGGCATTATTGAGCAATGACTATTTTCTTGACTCAGAGTTTTTGGTAAATACTCTGCCCGTTCAACCTCCATTTCTAGTTATATGGCATAAATATGAATAATCTCTTGATGAATAAAAAAATATATTATCTCAAGTGTTCAAATTTATCCATTTAGTAAGTCTGTGAATTTGAGGACATCAATGTGAAACAGAAATCCTAGTAGTTGCCTTAATTATGGTTAATTAATTGGCACATTATCTACTCCTTTGGTAAACTGATCTCCAATATCAAAATTAGTATTTTTACACTATTGTAGGTAAAGTGTCTCCTGTAGTAAAATTGAACACAATTTGCATGATCTTTGAACTTCCAAAGAAACAAATTTTGTTCTTATGAATTGTATAATTTGCATAAAATTTAAGACCATCTCCAAGATTTGGGGTATAAAAGATGAAGAATAAAGACAAGAAGGAATTCCCAATGACTTCAGACAAGTTCATGGTTCTATCATTTTTATATCCCTTTATCTATCCCTGAACTATATGGAAAGTGCCCGGCAATGTGAACCCTAAAATTCCCACATCAGTGTGACAGTTCCATATTTACTTCTCCCAGTAGTAAGCTTCTCCCAGTAGTAAGTAATATATAATGGAATGTCAAAGTCTGTAGGTGGGTGGGGCCAATTTGTACCTTCATAAGTGGGAAAAATGTTAATTAGTAATCTTTCTTTTGGTCTATACACATAACTACCATTATTTAACCTAAATTTCCTCAAAAATTTTCCTCAGTAACAAATCAGGAACTGGATATAACATTATCTAGCAAATTAGTCAAATCTTAGATGATATCTTATAATTCATTTCCATCTCAAAAACTTTCTCTTAATGAACTTATCACCAGTATATGTGTCTCTGGGCTGCTCTTACACAAGTGCTATTTTAATTCTTTCTTGAATTTGTCCTCCGATTTTTTGACAGTAATGATAGATACCCTCTCAAACCACATTCAAAATTAGTTTAATTTCTGACCTTAAAGGATACCGACCCTGAAATTTTAACTCTTGAACTCTCTTACCTTCCTCTGAGGTACACTTACCTGCAGTGTCCAGCTGACACCTTTTATACAGAAAAATAGGTGTATTCTGTGTTCCTTTATTCTGCAATGGGGTTTAACATTGATTAAAGTTTATTAAGACCTCATAGAGTAAGTATTATTTGGGAAGTGTTTGAGGATAAGGGAATAAGAATTAATACTTAGATTTGACCTGTCCTGTCTTCTAGATTTCTTTACTTAATCCCACCTTACTTCACAACAGCTCAGTAAAACAGGCTATGTAAAGGTAATATTAACCATTTGCTGAATCTACAATTAAGGTGGCATGCATTTATATGACTCTAATACTCCCTCTTTCAACATTGTCTAAGACAGGGGATACATCTGGTTATTTCAACCCTAAACTTTATGCCTTTTTTCTCAGTGCCACTTTGTATATCTTAGTATACCTCAAAGAAAAATGTAACTGTCAGTTGCTCAAATTTCCGTGGAGAGTTTGGAGGAGAGTAAGAATGTAGTCTCCCAGATGTGCTCAATTTGCCTCACAAATGAAATAGTCTTTCCTCTACAACATTTCAAAACATTTTTTAGATGTTCCATTCTACTTCCTGTCAATACTCTTGTCTCACATCCAGCTCAAACTTGCTCTTCATTTGGTCTTAAACATTTAAAACTTTAAAACTTATCTCATTTTATCCTTATTTCCTATTTTTCATTGTTCTCCTTTGGCAAAAAAAAAGAAAGAGAGAGGAGGAGGAGGAAGAGGAAGAGGAAGATGAAGAGGGAAGGAGAGAGGGAGGGAGGGAAAGAAGGAAGGAAGGAAGGAAAGAAAAGGAAGCAAGAAGGAAAAAGAAACAATTGAAGTAGAGAGACATACATGCTACCAGTGTTTATCAATTTTCAGTGCCCTTTGATGTTTCTGAAATGTGACATTGTGAGCTCTGACAGCATTGGTTTCAAAAGAACTTCAGAAAATAATAAGTATGCAGAGTTTTAGTGGTCATATATTCTAATTTACATGTTTAAGAAAATTTGAATGGATAAAATTTTATGTGATTTCTACCTTTGCTAGAACATTTGATCCTTATATACATTAAAAAAAACAATAGATGCAACTAGGTAGTATAGACTAAGTATAGCATTTTCCTCCTGCTTTAACATCGGCATTAGCTCATTTTATTAAAAGAAATCAATCACTGAGACTTTGAGAAAGAAAGAAAAAGCAAAAGTCAATAAATCAGTGTCTCCATATAGAAATGACTTCAATTTGAGGATACGTAGCCTATTTAAAGTGCATGCTGAGTAATTGCCCCATTAATTTGATGAATGTAGGCAGTAATTCGTGATGATTTAAGCCTCAAAGTTCTATTTTTCTCCCGGATGCATAGGGTTTGTTTTACTTTAATTATTTGGGTCATTGCCTTAATTCCCCATTTAACATTACTTGTAAAAAAAACCTTCCTATTTCTAAAATATGGACATTTTAATGAAGTTCTTTCTACTACCAGCTTTAACCTTTAAGCTCACCATGATATGACACTATATGTAAATAGCCACCTTAATAATGACATTTGGCATGATTCCGCAAAGAAGTGTAGTAGGATGGTAGTGAACTGAGCTTTTGTTCCTTCAAATTTAAATGTATGTTGTACTGCTGTCACATAATTTCTCTTGAAACTGAAAAAAATGTATTTTTGAATTTTTTCCTTAATCTTTCTCTCTCTCTCTCTTTCACTGTGCCCTCCCTTTTGCCTCTCCCTCCCTTCATCTTGTTATATTTTGAAGGACATTTTAAAAAAGACTAAATCATATAAAAATGTTTGACCTTTATTTGTTCATATCTTAAAATTATATTCTAAGCAACACTTTAATATTTATACATATTAGTTCATAAATTGCTATTAACATTTGCATTACTTCTTTATCGAAAGTGTTTTAAGATAATGAAATTTATAGGCAAACATCTGTATATTTGGATTGTCAAAATTGAGACAAAATAAAGAATAGAGTTTAGTAATTTAATAAATTGTGAGGTTTGTGGTCAAGTTAATATTTATCAAAACATAAAATTTTGCTTTATATTAAAATCTGTTTTAGAGTTACATATTGATAGGACATTATTCTTTAATTCCATTCAGTTTTTAAATTTCATCTTAGAAAATGTTTTTTGCCCTCTTTTTGCCTTTTATAATAGATTGATAGATGCTTATGCATGAGAACAAAAGTAATGAATTAATTTTTACATTTAATTGTAATATAGTAATTACCAGTGATAAATTGACAGGAAGAATTATTACATCAAGCTTAAGTTGAATTTTAGCCTTAATTTAGCTAAATTAGGATTCTGCATCTTTATTGTCAATCAGAACAGCAGGAATATTTTCTTTAAAGCCATTAAGCAAGACTGCAATATCTAAGGTGATTTTTATGCTTTGGAGTTCACAATTGATTACTTTGGTCTAATTTTGTGATCTATTCAGGAGTCTTTTGGGAGGAAACTTACCACAAGCAAAGTAGAAACAAATAAAGCTATATTTTACAAAGTCACGCAGATTATGAGATCATCACCAAAAATATTTTATCTTGTTTACTCAGCCATATCCCATGGTGAAATCCTAGAATTTGTCATTACCAATAATGATGTCTTCATTGATGTCCAAGCTTTCTGCTCTCCAGCTTACATTCATGACTTCCAATACATCACTTCTAGTCCTCTAGTATTTCAATTCCAGAGGTTTTTTTTTTTTTTTTGACACAAATGGAGCCAAAATCAAATACAGAAAACCACCAGGTTCACGAGCTCCTTTCTTAATTGAATTATGTACCAAGGGACAATCTATTGTCCTGTCCAAGACCAGGTCCTCTTTCTTGTGAACTGGATCAAGTACATGTTTCATCATTTAATCTCATTATATATTTGTTTTTTACCATTCACTTCTTTATGATGAACTGTTCCATCTTTACTGAATCAGCTCTATCAAGGTACAAGCACACATTAACAAATAAAAAAAGAGAACAAATCCCTTTCATGACTCTGCATCTCTTTTACTGACTCATTTGCTCATTTTCACAATTTTAATATTTCTGTTATCTTTAAAATCCATTCTGACCAGATTTCTGCCCCCACTATTCCTTTTAAGTGACAATTAACCTCTAAATGTTGAATTCAATGCTCTTTTCTCAGAAGTCACCATACTTAGCTTGTAAGCAACATTTGACAAAATTGATTTTCCCAACTAAGGGAACATAAACATTTACAATAAAATGTTCCTGTCCGAAGGCCCATTGTGGTACAAGATATTCCTTTCCAAATACCCCTTCATCAGAACACATGACATCTTTTCCAAATTCCCTTTCCGAGTCCTCCTCTGGCATATGTGTTAGTCTGTTTTGCACTGCTAAAAGGGAAATACCTGAGGCTGGGTAATCTCTAAAGAAAAGAGGCTTATTTGACTCTCAGTTCTGCATACTGCACAAGCAGCATTGTTCCAGCATCTGCTTTTGGTGAAGCCTTCGGGGAGCTTCCGATCACTGCAAAGGTGAAGGGGGAGGAAGTAAGTCACATGGTAAGAGAAGGAGCAAAAGAGGGAGGAGGTGGTACCAGGCTCTTTTAAACAACCTGCTCTCAGGCAAACTAGCAAAGAACTCATTGTTTCAGGGAGGGCACCAAGCCATCCATGAGGGATCTGTCTCCACCTCATGACCCAGACACTTCTGCCCTACCTCCAACATTGAGGATCAAATTTCAACATGAGATTTGGAGGGGCCAAATATCCAAACTATGTCAGCTGACTAAATTCTGTTTCATTATGTTGTATGGCACAGGATACCTCTGCCAAAAGCTCACCCGTGTCCAAGAAAACGCCTCCCCACAGAATAAATAAGAACCATCTAACCACAAGGAAATGTAATCTTTTAGAGAAATCCTTTATAGCTTGTTCATTAATTCCACACATTATCAGAGACTGCCAAGTATTTACTGATTACATTTTATTTTCATGAACGTATAAGCTAAAAATATTTCTAGCTTTCCTCTGCATTTAGTTTAGCACCAGATGACTGAGTTCTGGTCAATATTATGTGGAAAAAAGTATACAGGACACTCACATCACAAAATGACAGAAGACTGTCGTCACAGTGCCACTTTTTTGTGAGTTATGGAACATGTGCTGGACTATGGTTTAAGAAATGCATATTGTTAAGACAGATATTTGGAGGTTAATTCAGTAGATAAATACAAGATTCTAGCTCATATCTCTCACTGGATATTATTGCTCGATGTATCTAACCGCCATCTGCAATGGGGTTCTTGGAATACTAATTAGCATCTATAAGTTAAAATAACCAAAACTTCATTCTTGATTTCCACTTTTCTCAGAAGTAGTTGCTCCCCTACTTTACGTGTATTTCAGGCCAAAAACCTCAGAAGTCTGTATGAGTCATCTTTGAGTGTTTTCATGTGCTGTCATTCTATATCCAATATTGTCAAATTCTTTGGCTAAAACTTATAAATATATCTATAATCCAAATACTTTGCTGTCTCATTCTTATCACCCTAACTATCTCTTATTTAGAACATAGCAATGACCTTCTAACTATTTGCTTTTGAATATGTCATACTTCTGGCCTAAGCTCCACAGTGGATTTTAATCTCTTCCACACAAAAATCCACACCATAGCCTAAAAACCCATCCTGGATTTAACCCTGATTTCATAAGGAAGCATTTGCAGGAGCCATCGGAAAATATTTTGACCTATGAAATCGTTAGCTGTTTATATCAGGTGTTGAAAGTTGGCTTAAGAGTAATAGCTAGAAGTACGAGCTTGGATTTTTTACTCTTAAAGATTCTGTGTGAATATGAGTTTCCTTTGCTTTCATGTAGATAATTCCTATAGACACATAATGAATGTTATTGAAGATACCAGTGCAAGGTCTCAACCCTAATTCCAAGACTTGTTCATGACATCCCATGTATTGTCCATGATACCCAAGACCAAAATTGTTAATTATGACAGAGCTCACATAAATATCAATTATCATACAGCAAGGATATTTTTGACAAGTACATCTGAAAACAGTGTAAATCCTTGCATGCGATGTTGCAGATATTTAAGATATGTTAAAATAAGAGAGTGATATGTTTTATGAAGATCATTTTGTCAAGCTGATCAATGAGATAAATTGAAGGAACCAAAATTGATAATGAGTTAGTCATCTGCTAGAGGACTCCAACTAGGAAATAAATAAGAATTTGAATCTCCGTAGAGCAGTGTTGATGTAGAGGAGATGATTGGTATAAAAAGTGTTAAAGAAAAAAAATACCAGAATTTTGTCATTTTTAGAAAGATAAGACATTGAAGGAAAAAAAGGGCAGAGGCTAAAATAACTAACGGTAGTAGCTTTTAGAAATTTGGTGGCTTTTGTAACCATATCTGATATGGATTATACAAAATATAATATTTTCTCAATTATATATTATCAAGGATCATTTTAACTTAGAATGAAAAAATCAACTTCAATTGCTGCTCATAATCTAAACTTCAGTGACAGCAAATGGAAGTTGGTAACATATATGGTCTGAAAACGATTTTACCTATTACA
>CAUYSK010050606.1:0-16289 GCA_963575035.1 Avahi laniger | reverse complement strand
ACTGGAGTACTCGACTGCCATGAACTCTCAGCAACCAGCCTTGTGTGATAGTGGCGCCAGTAAGGCAGGGGAAGTTATAACTGAATTCTGTGCATAGCAGTTGTCAGTTTAGCCCTTATGGCTTACTAATGTTCTAATTGTGCTAGTCAACCTGGGAGGATTATATCATTGAAACTTATTTTATTCTTTGATATTTTAAATATGTTCATTTTATTTTATTTTATTTTTTAAATTTTTTTTCTCCTTTTTTCACTTCTCTCAAGACCATTGAGTATAAATACGTTCATTTTAAAAATAAAAATATAAAAGACAAACAAAAATGTATGAATAAAAATAAAAGGATTTATTGTATAAAATTTGGATTCAGTCAAAAGGCTGCATGTAAGGACTTAGAAGACCACATGTGTCCTTAAGGCTGCAGGTTCCCCACCTCTGAGCTGGAATTTGAACCCTAGATTGGTCTGGCCTGGAAGCCCATTTTCAGAGACTAGGAGGATTATGTCCTGTACCCACTCATAGCTTTATGTGATCCGGGAGATTTTATGAGAAATTTAGAGTGGACATTAAGAACTAGTTTGCTGGAATAACAAACAGGGCTTCAGTGAGTAGTACTTAGAGGACAAGGTCTTCTATGGGAGGCCTAAGGGTATAGATTTATCAGCAGAGGGATCTGAAGACAAATGGGCATCATTTCCTATCTCCCTTCTTTATTTAATTAATTAATTTATTTATTGAGACAGAGTCTTGCTCTGTCACTTGCCCAGGCTGGAGTGCCGTGATATCATCATTGTTCACTGCAGCCTCAAACTCCTGGGCTGGGCTCAAGTGATCCTCTTGCCACAGCCTGCCTAGCAGTTGGGACTATAGGCCCACACCACCATACCTGGCTGATTTTTCTATTTTTTGTGAAGACAGGGTCTCACCGTGCTGTTCAGGCTGGTCTCAAACTCTTGGCCTCAAGTAATCCTCCCACCTCGGCTTCCCAAAGTGCTGGGCTGTCTCCCCTCGTTAGTCTCCCTTAGGTGGCGTGACACTTTGGCGTTGATAGATGACTGGATGGGAAGACTTTTTGAGAAATTGTTCACTGATATTTACTTTTGATCTGGAAGCCAGTAAAGCCAGTCTTGAATGCCGGGAGAACTATTTCTAATTCATCTCTGAATTTCTAAGGCCTATCAACAGTGCTTAGTATATAGTAGTCACTCACATCTGTTCATTTTAATTAAATTTCTTGTGAAATTCTCCGTCTGCTTTAGAGAATTTACCTGTTTCCTTTAGAACCCCTGTCACTTTCTCAGTGACACCAGAGGGCAGTGTTCCCTCAATAATGCTTGTTCTGGGACTAATACATTTGGGCAGCCTTTGGGAATCCCAAACAATAGCTAGTCTCATTTTGCATTACATGGACCCAGAAATTCAGAATACGTAGCGTGATTACAGAGGCAGTTCTCCTTGGCTAATGGGCTCCAATAGTTTCTTCTTTCAAAAGAATACAGTAAGAAACACTTGTATGGTGATATTACAATTGAAAAAATATGTAAAGAAAAACTAGCTATTCCAGGCACATTCCTCTAATCGAGGAGCTATGATAAGGAAAGAGACAACAGTGTTTAGAGACAGATGAGTCTTGGTTGGCCATGGGGAGAAGTTAGCTTTGAACAGTTGATTAACAGTTGTGCTTTAAGTTAAAATACTTTCCATTAAAAGAAGAAGAATGCACACCAGGGAAACCCCTGATCTTGAGGGAGCTTTATAGGGAAAAAGCTAGAGCCAGTGGACATTGGCAAGGATGTAGGTGGATACTACTTCAGGCTCATGTGTGTGTCTATAAGGTCACACAGTCATAATTTTTGTTTGTTACTCATTCTTGTTTTTAATTCTTTTGAATGGATAATTCATGCAAAAGGCAAACATTTCAAACAGCATTTAAATATATACAGTGAAAAAATGTCTCCTTTCTCCCCTTTTCTCCAGTCCTTTGTTTTCCTTCTCTAAAGTAACTGCTGATATCAGTGTCTTGTGGATTCTTAAAGAAAGCTGTATATGTCTATGTATATATATGTGTGTGTGTGTCTGTGTGTGTGTGTGTGTGTGTGTGTGTATATATACTATATGTGTATCTTCATATAATCAAATACATATCTGTGTATATATATTTTTTTCATAAATGGTATCATGTTGTACATACTTGTCAGTACCTTGCTTTTTCACTTAATTATAGAATGTAGAGATCATTTATACCAATACATTTAGAAGACCTGCCTTTATGTAGATATACATAAATATATATATATATATTATTTTTATCTTTTTTTTTTAGAGACAGTGTCTCACTCTGTTACCCAGGCTGGACTGCAGTGGTGCAATCAGAGCTTACTGCAGCCTTGAATTCCTGGACTCAAGCAAGCATTTCACCCCAGTCTGCCGAGTAGGTGGGACTATAGGCACGTGTTACAACACCTGGCTAATTTTTAAATGTTTTGTAGAGATGGGATCTTGCTATGTTGCCCAGGCTGATCTTGAACTCCTGGGCTCAAGTGATCCTCCTGCCTTGGCCTCCCAAAGTGCTGGGATTACAGGTGTGAGCCACCACTCCAAGCCCTACTTTAGTATTTTTAATGGCAACATAGCATTTTATCTAATGAATGTATTAATATATATTTGATCTGCAATTAGTGGATACCTAAGTATTTTGTTGTTATTCACAGTGAATATTCTTATATTTACTTTTTCTGCATGTAAACATGTAAGTAAATTCCTATAAGTGGAATAGCTAAGTCAAGGAATATGTACCTTTTAGTCTTGTTAACGTAATGCCAAATTGTCTTCCAGAGACATTATGCAGCTTAGCTCCTACTAGCCATACAGGAGAATAGGAGAGTACCTGTTTCCCAATACCCTCTATAACATAATGTATTCACGTTAATAAGTTAGTGGTTTATAAGTCTCTGCAGAATGTTATGGCATATATAGGGCTTCAGGTCTATGATTTCTAAAACTGAGTCCATCTCCACTTATGGCAAACTTCATCTCTTCCTCCTTCCAGTTATGTATTTTTTCTAGTATTTAATAGTATCTAATATAATTTTTTTTTTTATGTGGAGCCTCACTCTGTTGCCCAGGCTAGAGTGCCATAGCATCAGCCTAGCTCACAACAACCTCAAACTCCTAGGTTCAAGTAATCCTCCTGCCTCAGCCTCCCTAGTAGCTGGGACTGCAGGTGTGCACCACCACGCCTGGCTAACTTTTTCTCTTTTTGGTGGAGACAGGGTTTTGCTCTTGCTCAGGCTGGACTTGAATTCCTGGCCTCAAGCAATCCTCCTGCCTCAGCCTCCCAGAGTGCTAGGATTACAGGTGTGAGCCACTGATCCTGGCCTAATATAATTCTTAATATTCCATATTTTGACTTTTAGATTTGTCACCTCTTTGGTCATTTTATGATTCCTAGGAGTCACATCCAAAAGTTTCTTAGTGGTTGGAAAAACACAGGCTTTGAAACCAGCAGACTTGAATTTGTAACTCAGGTCCACCACTTTCAGACTACTTGTATTAACTTGGGTAAGTACTGAATTTTTATGATTCAGTTTTTTCATCTGTAAAATGGAGAAACTGTGGAGTTGTGAGGATTAAATAAGAGAACATATGTAATATTCTCTTCAGAATTATAGTGGGTGTGTGACAGCAAATATTCCAACTCCATAATTTTTTTTAAAAAAGACAAAGATTGATTGTCCTTAAGATTTGTCAAAAAAATAAAAATAAAAAAGACAAAGACCATGAAAATAATTGAGAATCAGTCATTTTCATATCTAGATGCTTTCAGAGTCGGGACTAGCAGCCAGGTCTCTCGGGTCCCAGTCTATTACCCTTTTCACTGTATCACCCATCATGAGTCATATTGAGATTGAGAGCTGTCATTCTGCTCTCCTGCCTATGACTCGTGAACATTCCTATGGGAAATCCGAAGACTTTGGGGGAAAATTATAAATAGCTTTTCCTCTGAGAAGCATTGGCAACTCCTGCTTCTATATCCACCACACTTCCTGACTTCTTTTATTGCGTGAGCTCTTTGAGGGCAGAGGCCTCATAGAGTCGGAGCACATATTAGGCACCCAGTAGGTGCCTAATTGTTGAATTGACTTGATGAACTGTATTTCTTCATCTATTGCGATCTTTAAGTAAAGGGAAATTTCCCTTACCTCCTAAAGCACTTCAAGATTTTTCCTTATAGTATCTATGGATTTGCTTTGATCTACTTACACATTTTAACCAGTATTTCTTATGACCATTAACATATATTTTCAAAATTTCTACTCAGCATTCATTCAAGTCTGATAACAGAACAAGGCTATCTGATCTAAGGGAAATTATTTTAGTGTTCATGTAACTTTGAGATGAATTATACCTCAGTAATTCAGAGTGATATAACCTAATCCTATGAAATTATTTTAGCATTTAAAATATTTAATGATAAAAATTTTATTTATTTATTTACTATGTAGACATTGGAGTCTGTTAATTTCAGTTGCCTAGTATGGCATTATCATATTTAATTAGACATGGCATTAATTAAAAACTGGTCCTCATCATGTTTCATGTTGTATTTATCATCACTCAAAGAAATTGCTATTAAGGTGCTCCTCCCTCTCCATCCCCCAACCCCCCACCTCAGAGAAGCTGGTTATTAACTTTAGGAGTTTGTTATTTGAATGCTGCCTTCAAATGGATGGTGTTGCTCCTTGGTTAGCAATGGCATTTATTTTCAGTTCAACCCATCAATCATTCATTGGCTGTCATATAGTATTTGCTGAATTTTCCTCCTGATCTTCCTTGAATAGGACCAAACTTAAAACAAGTCCTAGGAAAGAAGATTGGGTCTAGAGCAAATAAATCTTTCCAAAGCTGAACTTCTGCCACATTCTGAACAGTATTTCCTGGAGGCTTAAGTTTTTACTAAGGACCGGAGCTGGGAGATGGTGCCAGGTTGAAATGTGCCATGTGATGGAAAGAAGCGCCTCGTATCTGTAGCTGGACTTGATTTCTGGCCTTCCACTCTGTACCAGGACCCCTGCATTTCCTGGGTCTTGGTGCTGATATAAAAGCTGTTGTCACTAACCTCCCCTCCCCGTGACTTCCCCACATTCAGTCTTTTCTAATCTATCCTTAAAGAAATGTGGAAAAAAGCCTTTTCCTCTTAATTTGAGCCACAACACAATTAGAGTTTTTAGTAATAACTTTTACCTAGAAAATTAATGGAAAATGAAAACACAAAAGTCTGAAGAGTCCAAATACCTGATCCTGATCCAGATGAGTCTGGCTTGTACATTTTATGGGGACACTCTAGTTTGTTTTCCTTACTTCAGGCTTGTGTGGGGTATCTTGTCTAAAGTACTCCTTTTTAGATCTAGGGCAGGGGTTGGCATACTATGGCCATGAGCCAAATCTGGCTTGCTGCCTGTTTTTGTAAAGTTATATTGGAACATAGCCACCTCATTTGTTTACATATTGTCTGTGGCTGCTTTCGTGCTACAATAGCAAAGTTGAGTAGTTGCAAAAGAGACTGTATGGACCACAAAGCCAAAAATATTGACTCTCTGGCCCTTTACAGAAAAAGTTTGCTGACCTCTGATTTAGGGCATTATTTCTTTTTAGTGCTTCCTTTAGTTCATCTCCTTGGGGGAAGGGAAATGGACTCTAATAACATCCCCTACCCACAAATAGGTTATTGTTAATACTATTAGGGTTTTTTTTGGACCAGCTAATGGACACCTTGTGTAGGTGAATTAAATGGTTATTCTATAGAGCTCTATGTTAACATATGAGAGCCTCACCCTAGTTGTACTGCAGTATGGCTGTGCTTGCATTTTTCTTGCCTCTTGTTAAAAGCAAGGTGTATATAGAGGGAGTTGTTTTATTCCTTTCTAGGCTAGTCTCTTGATGGCTGGCTTGCTTCTATTACAACAATAACATTAGACTCTGCTGCATTTGTGGGAACAAAACTCTGAGCTCATTCTGGGCTATCATTAGCCTTGAAATGGCTCTTAATTAGTGTCTAAATCTAATTTCACCTTCAAAGCTCTCTACTTTTTATTGATTTTTGTCTTCTGTTATATTCCAGCTAGCATACTTTGTTTTTGCCATGCCTCCTTTCTCGAGGATTACTTGGATCTTCTGCTTTTATCTCTCAGCCTCTGTTGAGAGTTAAGTCAACACTTTCCTCTTGTCAACTGTATAACATCCTTCTCTTTAAATTACAACTCTACATTATCTCTCCATAGGTGCTCTCCTTTATTCTTCCTATGCTTTATCTGGGCCACAAAGAAAATCCGTGAACCTCTTTAATATACTTATTTTATTTTATTTTTTTGAGGCAGTGTCTCGCTCTGTCAACCCTGGGTAGAGTGCAGTAGTGTCATCGTAGCTCACTGCAACCTCAAACGCCTGAGCTCAAATGATCCTCCTGCCTCAGCCTCCTGAATAGCTGGGACTGCAGGCGCGTGCCACCACACCTGACTAATTTTTTCTATTTCTGGTAGAGACAGGGTCTTGCTCTTATTTAGGCTGGTCTCGACTTCCTGACCTCAAATGATCTTCCTGCCTGGGCCTCCCAGAGTGCTGGGATTACAGGCCTGAGCCACCGCGCCTGGCCTCCTTATTTAATGATTATATTTGTGTTTACATTCATGTAAATGGATTACTTGCTTATGAAACTATAAGTTTCTGTGAAAATGCTTATTCTTCAGTATTCTTTCTAGTACCTAATATAGTATTAGGGAGTACTTTGTAAGAATCTATTGGCTAATTGATATCTCTTCCCTCAAAGGTCTCCCAACATTTGATTCGTCCCCTGATGGGCATGAGTCTGGCATTGCAGTGCCAAGTGAGAGAGCTAGCAACATTGCTCCGTATGAAAGATCTAGAGATCCAGGACTACCAGGAGAGTGGGGCTACACTGAGCCGAGGTGAGAAGACATTCTTGGAGGAGTTGGGTGGGGAGCAGCATAGATAGTCAAAGGGTGGAGGAAAGAAGGAGACTCTTTTCCATTACAGAGGTGCTTCCCCCAGGGAGGGTGCTGGATACTGACCAGGAACTGGACACTTAATACTAGGCAACACTTTTCTCTGCCGTGAGTATCTGGCTAGGGCCCAAGTGAGCAAAAAAGACATAACTGAGTCCGATATGCCCTAGGCAATGACAAAATGACTATTGTAAAGGGGCCAAGAGCTGTACAAAATTGTGTTAGAGCAACATGAACTTGGGAATTTAGGAAGTTGTATGGCTCCAACTTCAGAATAAAAATTCACTTTGACCTTTGTCTTCATGGCAAGAAAAACTCCTAGAGCAGGTGCTGCCAATGAACCTGCCACTTGTTGCTGATTGCCCTCTCCTCCCCGTTTGCGCACATACTCTCAACCCCTCTCCACTGGACTAGGTGTCTGAATGTTGCATCTTTCTCCTCTTTCCCAAGGAGTCCTGGATTCTGTTCCCTTTCCATCTCATAGGGAAGAAGCTCATGCTAAGACTCTTATTTCTTTTCTGTATTCCTTCTCATTACAGATCGATTGAAGACGGAGCCATTTGAAGAAAATTCCTTCTTGGAACAATTTATGGTAGAGGTAGGGTATTTATTACTTCCTTGTACAACTTTGCTTTACTTTGTCTTTCCAGGTGCCTGAGTGGCAACTTGTACTTTGAGTATTAGGTGGCTTGTGTGGTTGGAAAGTCCTTTGTGTGAAACAGTTGCCTGTACAAAGTCTGACAAAGCTCGGGGGAGGATGGGGGGAGAAGGGGGAAGGAATATAAGAGGTGAGAATGGGCTGATTAATGCTTTAAAAACATCTATGTTAAAGTACCTAGGGATTTCATTTAGAATTCTCTAACCATGGAAAGCTTGGTTGACCAGTTGTTAAGTTTTTCTTGTTGAAATCCAGTCACAAGGTCTGGACTGTAGAGCAGAAGGGCAGTCCTTATTACTTGTCCAGGCCCTTTCAGCATCCAACAGTAGAGGAAGGTAAAAGGCTCAGACTACCATTTGGGGACTGTCTTGTGGGCACAGTAGGCTGTGGAAAATCACAGTGTTTATACAAGGGGACTGGCAAAGGAATGAATGGGGAGTAGATAATTGTGGCCTGTCAGAAGCTCCTGCCTAGGTTTCTCTTCTAAGGATTGAGCTTGGCCAAAAGAAACATCTATAAAATGCCAAAACAGGGAGTATTAATAATAGTGACCTTTGATAATACCAGTCAATATTGATTTTCTTCCTCTCTAACTCTTTTGGGACTTGTTGTTTGTACAGTTAGTACCTTAGTATTATTGCCCCATTTTTCTATTAATAATTATATATGTTACCCAAGTTGGTACTTTATTATGTAAGTAAATAATGCTGTGATAACATATATAGATAGATTATTCATATTTATATCTTCTAGGCGAATTTGTAAGCTCCTTGTGGACAGGGTCTGTGTCTCATACTTCTTCTGAACCCTAAATTAGCCCTTTTCATAGGACTAGACATAAAGTAGGTGTTCTTGATTTGGAACCTTCTGTTCTGCTCTGTACATTTAGCTGGAAGGCTTGGGGTCTGAACACTAAGAGCAGAAAGTGTGAAGTGGGTGCTCAGCCATGTGCTGAAACAATTGTATTAATAAGTCTGGAGAAGGAGAACATAGATTGTTAAGTGGTGAATCAGAATAGGTGTCAAGTCTTTAAGGGGAAGGAGAGACCATTAAACCTAAACTTGTGACAGAGAAAGGTTTCCTAGGTCATTTTTCTTTCAGACAGCTTCCCCTCTAAGGGAGGTTACCATAGGCTGGGGATGAGTATTAGTTCCCTGCCTCATGCACTTAGTTAAACAATGCATGACTTATTCTTAGCTGAGCAGAGAGGTCTCTTCCTGATCGAGTGTCTATATACCTATCCAACTTGATTTCTTGACGTTTTTTTCTGTGTACTTTATGCTTCATCCATATGGAATGACTTTTAATTTCCCCAAGCGCTGTTTTCTCTTGCCTTTACGTACACATTCTTCTCTTTATCTAGACTGCTCAATACCCTGCCATATCTACCTTGTAAACTTGTATTAATCTTTTAAATGTCAGCTTCAGCTTCTTTGGGAGACCTTTCTGGACTCTCCTGGTAAAGATAATCCTTCTTACCTGCTCCTATGGTACTTTGGTTTATATCTCTATTTTACTGCTTATGATATTGTAACATTACTGTCTGTCTACAAGACTATGGCTTTCTCCTCCACTGATCTACAGACTGTCTGAGGCAAGGACCATGCTGAATGCATCTCTATAGCCCCAGCACCGAGCATGGTTCCTAGAAGTAAGTAGTAGGTTCTCAATAAGTTTGTGGATGAATATTTTGATAAATATATGTTAGGGGGATTTTATGCAAATTATAGCAGTGTGGCCTGTGGATATAGTGTTGCTTGTTAGACCTGTATTTGGGATGTTCAGTTATTCTCATGGTTTATTTTGCAGCTTTGGATAAATCACTTCTCTCAGAGCTACTATTTTCTCATTTGTAAAATTGGAGGCTCATCTCTTTCATACTTTTGGGGTGGGAGGGAGCCCTGCAGAATTGAATGAGAAAGCATATATTAATAGAATCCAGGTGCTAGCACAGGAAGGGTTTTTTGGAGCCAACTGCTTCAAGAGTACTGGTCCTCTAGGTTCTGGTTGGGGCAACCTCATAGACTTATAGAATTTTATTATATCTAGAAAGGATCTGAGAGATAGTTGTAGCTTTCCATTCTATAGATGAAGAATTGAGCCTCAAAGAGGTTAAGTGAATTGCCTAAGGTCATGTAGCTGTAGCTATATGTGTAGGACTTCCCACATTTTTTGACTCACAGTCTAGGATCATACCTGTTTTGTTTCACTGCTTTAACTGGTTGTACACAACAGTTAGGGGATACATAAGGGCTAGTGTAACATGGAATTCTTGTGACCTCTTTGGTCACTGCACTGTCCTCGGTATGTCCTGCATAGCTGCTAGAACTGAAAGGTTTCCTATGGGAGCTGTAGAACTTCTTATGATTACTATATCTTTTCAGTTACTCTGCTTGCCTGGGGTCCTACAAACAGGACACAGAAGGGTCATGGGGTCACCCAGAACTGAACTGAAAGGATGTGCCATCAAAATAAGCAACACAGAATAGGAAGATAAACAAACCAGGGAGAGAGCTCGGGATGAAGGCGCAGGGGGGCCAGCGCTAATGTCAGAGGCCATGCGGTCATTGCTTGGGGTTACTTTTTGAAAATTCTCATTGGGATTATTGCTAGGGAAGAGGTTGTAGACATAGGGCACAGGGAGCAGTAGGACTGACAGGTTTCTAGGATACTAAGGTTAGGAAAAATAAGAATTGAACAGGGGTTACTTTCCTACATTTGGTCCTTTTGTTTTTCCCCTCCCCCTACGAGTCTCTGATTTCTCACTTCCAAGGAACTCAAGGGGGCCAATCAATCGTGGCCTAACTATACGGAGAATACTGGCAATATCGGTTCATATCAGGGCTGGGTGAGGTGGCTGTTGGCATGATCCTTATACAGGGCAAGATCCCCACATAGAGCCCTTCCTAGGACTAGGGGTTGAGAGGTTGACCTTTAGGAGTGGAAGAAGAGTCAGGGAACTGGGGACTGTTCTCGTATGGCAGTAGGAACTGTATTAAAGAGGAAGTTTAGGATGAATGGGCTAGCATAGCCCATTCTCAGTCTAGTCCACTGGAGGGAGTTCCTCCCCCTGCCCTGCCCCTGCTTCACTTTCTCCATCTGGTTGCCATCAGGCTGTGTGGCTGCTGGCGGGCTCTTTATTTATTTATCCCAGTGTAATGGGGTGAGGAGGGAGCTGGCCTAAGGCTGGCATTCCGAGGCCATGCCACTGAGCCACAGGCGGTTTGCATGGGTGTGTGAGTCACTGGGGCTGCATGCTGCTCAAACCAGATGCAGCCAGGCTCAGGGACAGGAGGCAGCCCAAAATAGAGCCCCGCCCTCTACAGCTGGCAACCCCTGGCTAGGAATCAGCCCTTGACACCAAAACCTGGGCAATTGCGTGAAGTTGGTTTCCTTTGGGAGGGGGCCCTTAGTAGAGAGAGCTAGATTTTGCAATTTTCTCCTTTTCTCTTCATAGGAGAGTATTCAGCATAGCAATCATCCCTACTGCTGCCTTCTGAATGCCTTATAAGACTTAAATAATCTGTTCAGTATAATATCTTAGCCAAGAAATTTGGGGGCTATAGTTAACGTTGATTTGACTCAGCATCCTAAATGTAGCCATGGTTGTTATATCCTGTCTAGTTTTAGTTACTATCTTCATCCCCTGTCTGGTTGCAGCTTGATTCTGGAGCAGATACTTCAAACGATGAAGATATTCATTGCTGCTCTTATAAAGCTAGAGGTTATATCAAAGACACCTGGAGAAGATGGGCAGCCCTTTAACCTGAAAATTGCCACCCTGTTAAGTTCATTCACAGATAGTTTTACTTGGTTTCCTTGGCTGGCACTCCATCCTTTACCTGCCCCATAAATGTTAGTGTTACCCAAGCTTGTGTCCTTGGTGCTCTCACCCTTCACTTTCCTTCTTTCTGGCTCGTCTCATCCAGACCCCAGTGTCAACTATCATTACACCACTGAGTACCAATTTTATATCTCCACTGTGTCTCAGGCCGGTATTTCTTTCTACATATTTGACATTTCCACTTGGATAAACATGTCCAAAATGAGTTATCTACTCCCCAAACCTATTTCCCTTATCCCTCATATTCCTTACTTTGGGGAATTGTACCGTATTCATTCAATTTTCTTTTTTTCTTTCATTTCCTTTCACTCTCTGTCTTTCTCTCTCTTTCTTTCTCTCTTTCTTCCCTTTCTTTCCTTTCTTTCCTTTCTTTTCTTTTCTTTCTTTCCACAGGAGGTCTCACTCTGTCTCCCAGGCTATAGTACAGTGGTGTGATCATAACTCACTGCAGCCTTAAACTCCTGGGCTTAAGCTATCCTCTGGCTAATTAAAAAAAAATTTTTTTTTGTAGAGATGAGGTCTCGCTATGTTCTTCAGGCTGGTCTCAAACTCCTGGGCTCAAGAGATCCTCCCACCTCAGCCTCCAAAGTGCTAGGATTATAGGTGTGAGCCACCATGCCCAGCCATCCATTCCGTTTTTTTAACTTAATTTTATTTTCGTGGGCACCTGTCCTGTGGCATCCACTCAGTTTTCTAAGCTAGAAACTTGGGAGTCACCCACTTTCCACTTTGTCCTTCCTTCCAAAGCCTAACTTACCACCTGTCTTTTGAGTCTGCCCTTCTTCTCTATTCCAGTTTCTGTTGCTTTAGTTTACCTACTCCTTCCTCCCTTCTTTGGCTTGACCATGCAACAATCCCCTAATTTATCTCCCTGATGGTCCTCATTCTCCTCCAGTTGAATTTGCAGTTATGTGAGAGTGATCTCTTCAAAACAGAAGCTTGATTATGTTGCTTCCTTGCTTAAAGTCCTTTAATAGTTCCTAGTTGCCTGCAGGATACATTTCAAACTCCTTGCATGCCACACAAGATCATTCATGATTTGGTCCTGCTGACCTCTTCAGCCTGATGCTCTGTCATTCTACTGTAGCACCCTGCACTTTCTCATATCGAAGCACTGACAGCTTGCTGCTTGTACATATCTTTATTCATTTGCCTGCTATTCTCTTCTCTCTTGTCTTCATGGCAAACTCCTGTTCGACATGCCAAATCTGTATGGGCTTTGTCCCTTTTCTGAGTCTTTGGTGACAATTTTTGCATTCCTTAGTTTGCTCTTCTTCCTCTGCCCTACCCTGCTATTCCCACAGCCCTCTATACATACCTCTACCATAGAATTTGTCATAAGGGAAGATACAGATGTGAAAAGGAAGGGTAGGAAGGCAGAGGACAGTTGAGCTGGCTGATCCTTTCCCATTTAGGTTTTTCTATTATAATGCATGTCAATCCCTGCTCCTCAATATGCTTTCTTAACATAGTGTCCACACCACAACCTTCTTCTGTTTTTCTTCCTACCTCATTTGTTGTTCTTTCTTTGAATCTATTGCTGGTTATCCCTTACCTTTTAATGTTGGAGTACCCCAAGACTCAATCCTTGGTGCTCTTATCTTTCCCCCCTCACTTCTTTATTGATCTTAATGAGTGCCATGGCTTTAAATACCATCTGTTGATGAATTCCAAATTTACACTTGATCTTAGCCAAAAGGCCAAGAAGCAATTGAATGCCAAATTTAATCTTTATTCTAGACTTTATCCTAAAACTCCAGACTGCCTTTTCAACCTTTCCATGGGGGAGTCTGATAGACACCTTAAACTCAACATGTCTAAAACTGAACTCCCAGTCTTGCCTCCAGATTTGCTTTTCCAACAGCCTTCTCCCATCTAAGTTCATGGAAACTTCATTCTTTCACTTGCTTGGGCCAAAAGACCTTGGAGTCATCCTGACTCCAGTCCTTCTCTCACATCCTACATCCAGTCCATCAGGAAATCCTGTTGGCTCTACCTTAAAAATATACCCATAATCTCAGCTTTGCTGCTACCACATTGGTCTGAGCCACCATCATCTCTTACCTGCATTATGGCAGAAGGCTTCTTACTGGTATCCTGCCGCTATTCCTACCCCTTGCTGGTCCATTACTAACAAATCAATCTTATTAAAACATAAGACACATCATGATACTCTTTTGCTCAAAGCCCTTCACTGACTAACATTCCACTTACAGAGTAAAAACCAAAGACCTTATGATGGCCTGTAAGACCCTACATGATCTGGACTCCATTACCTTTCTGACCTCATCTCCTGCTACTTTCCCCCTCCCTCTCTACACTGTAGCCACACTGGCCTCGTGCTGTTTTTCTAGCACTCTAAGTATCTCCTGCCTTTAGGCCTTTACACAGGCTGTTCCCTCTGCCTGGAATGCTCTATCTTCAGATATTTGTGTGGCCGACTCCCTCATTTCCTTTAAGTCTGTATCAGTTATTATCTTTTGCTGTGTAACAAATTACCCCAGAACATAATGGCTTAAAATCACAAACATTTATTATCTTGTACAGTTTTTGAGGGTCAGGAATCCAGGAATAGTTTAGTAGGGTGATTCTGCCTTAGGGTCTGTCATGAAGTGGCAGCCAAGATGTCAGCTGGTAATGCAGTCACTGTAAGGTCTGCAAGCTCTCTCAAGTGACTGTTGGCAGGAGATGCCATTTCTTTGCCACAAGGCCTCTTTGTAGGGCTGCTCCCATGCCATTGCCCTGGCTTCCTCCAGAGCCAGTGATCCAAGAGACAGAGAAAGCGAGACCAAGACTGAATGGAACAGCAGCCTTTTTATAACCTAGTTTCAGAATGACATTCCATCGCTGTCTTACTGTATCCTCTTTGTTGGAAATGAGTTGCCAAGTCCAGGTCACACTTTAGAGGAGGGTAATTAAGGTCCATCTCTTAAGGAGAAGTGTGGCAGAGAATTTGGGAACATATCTACATAGACTACATCCAGCTATGTAGACTACAATAACGTCCCTGTTCAAATATCACCTTCCCAATGGGGTTTACCCGGACTACTGTATTTAAAGTCGTAAGCCATATCCCTGCCCCTCTGCACCTGGCATTCCCATTTCTCTTTACCATGCTCTACTTTTTATTTTTTTCCATAGCACTGATTTTCCAACATATTACCATCAAATTTACTTATTTTATTATAATTATTGTTTATGGTCTGTCTCCTTCCTGCTAGAATGTAAGCTCAATAAGGACAAAGATATATGTTTTGTGCCCTGGTCTATATCCTGAGTGCCCAAAACAGTGCCTCCACACATAGTGGGCACTCAATAACATTTGTTCAATGGACGAAGGAATCTTCCATTCAATCGTCTTCCCACGACCGGGCACAGTGGCTCATGCCTGTAATCCTAGCACTCTGGGAGGCTGAGACGGGAGGATCGCTCAAGGTCAGGAGTTCAAGACCAGCCTGAGCAAGAGTGAGACCCCGGTCTCTACTAAAAAATTAGAAAGAAATTGGCTAGACAACTAAATATATATATATAAAAAACAATTAGCCGGGCATGGTGGCACATTCCTGCAATCCCAGCTACTCGGGAGGCTGAGGCAGTAGGATTGCCTGAGCCCAGGAGTTTGAGGTTGCTGTGAGCTAGGCTGATGCCATGGCACTCTAGCCCAGTAAACAGAGCAAGATTCTGTCTCAAAAAAAAAAAAAAATCATCTTCCTACTCTTCTTTATTTTCCCCATTTTATGAATAGACCATCAAATGATCACCTATTGGTAGACTAGGGAGAAGCCCTACATGTAAATAGATGAGTAGCCTAGGGAGAAGCTACTGTATCACCATTCTATTACCTGCCTTGTTTCTTTGACACTCGTGTTTTCTGAGAGTTAATCCCAACTTTAGGATTAAGTATAAATCTTGAATCTTTTGTTATTGAGAGATCCCAGAACCCCTTTTTTCAGAGCCAGTTAACAGAATAACACCTCAAAAGACAAAGGAATAATAAGTACCTAACAAAATCCTGGAAAGAAAATTAGTCATAGAGCCACAAGGGCTCTACTCCTACAGTTAGAAAGACTGCCTCTTTACCAAGTACCTGTTATTTATTACATAGTGGAAGGCATAGGATTCAGAGTATTTTTTTTTTTTAAAACACAGTGATAGTTTATTCTGTTCAGCCAACAGTGCCAAAAAAAAGTTTCCTTAAGTTTCAGAATGATTGTCAAGTTCACAATATTAGCAGAAAAGCTAGCTTGCCAAGTTTTCTGTCTGCAAGTTGGTCATCAATGGAGGCTAAAACGAAGGAGCAAAGTATATTGCAAGACCATTTTCAGAAGAGTATTCCTCAGTTGCAGAAAAAAGACAAGTATTTCACTTTTGAATGATGCTTTGCTCAAGAGACAATAGAGGAGTGTGGTTTATCAGTTCATTTGAAATGAGCATACCTTCCCTGTTTTTTCAAGCTGTTACATTTTATAGGAAAAGGAACATCTTACTGTGTGCACTGTAGGAGCCCCGAGTTTTCTACTTGATACTCTATGCATGATTTTTTTTTCTTTAGTGTTTAAAGAACATCACTGAGATCCTTATCAAAACCATGTGAATAATAGCTAGCTCTTTAATCTACCTTGATTATTTTTTTTATTTCAGCATAATATGGGGGTACAGATGTTTAGGTTACGTGTGTTGCCCTTGCCCCCCCTCCCCCCCTCAGTCCAGGTTTCAAATATGTCCATCCCATTGCGTGGTGCACATTGCACTCTTTGTGTACACATAT
>CAUYSK010050602.1:0-78668 GCA_963575035.1 Avahi laniger | reverse complement strand
TTTTTTCTATATATATTTTTAGCTGTCGAATTAATTTCTTTCTATTTTTGGTAGAGACGGGGTCTCGCTCTTGCTCAGGCTGGTCTCGAACTCCTGAGCTCAGAATGATCCGCCCACCTCGGCCTCCCAGAGTGCTAGGATTACAGACGTGAGCCACCGCGCCCGGCCCGAGACAACAGTTTTAAAGTAGAAACTTACATTTTGTAGCTTTTCAAGTCATGTTATTTTAAAACCAACCTTTTTCAAACATATAATTTTAAGGGTATTAAGGAATAAATCCCATATAAACCATTAATTGCCTAATGAAGCTTAACTATCACTCAATTGGATTTTGCAAAGTTTTCTGTTTCATTATATTTTCAATGTTAGCACCATTTTTATTAAATCATGTAAAGGAATAGTTTAAAATCACTTTTATGAAAATATTCAAATGTTGTGGTTCAACACCAATATTTGAAAGAACTCTTTCAGATAACATAAAAGCAATTTGTTTTTATTGAATGGAACAAATGTCTGTTTCCTACGGAAATTTTTAATTTTTTCTGGTACTCGGGTCTGCTTATTTTTAGAGATGGAGGGCATTATATAAGCTGAAATGGTGTTGCATCAAAATTATCCTTCATCAATTTGTTTTACACCACTTATTTTCAATTGATGCTGGCAGCGCTAAGGTTGCTCATGGGTAAATTTGTTTTGCTCATGTAAGTACTAAGAGATTGTTTCATGGAGTCTGGAAAGCATTACAAATCCTAAGTGTGTATTTGAAGAGGCTATGGCTTATGGAAAAACAGGAGGGTCAAAAATCGTATTGTTTCATTGAAGACTTCATGAGTTAGGAACAAAATTGATTTTCGTGGTAAGAGTTTACATATCTATTTTTTTCTTCCCTTCAGAACTGTACCACTTGATTTTCTTCATAAGGAGAGAAATCTTTCTATGATTGACAAGGCAGTCTTAGTTCACTAAATTATATTAATAATAATTTGAGGGATATATTGGGTGCTGGGATTTGAAGTGGCCAAGTAGTCCATTTCATCTCCTCTCTGAGTTCTGAACCAACTGAGAAATAGACACGGAAAATAAACACTGAGAATCAAACACAGACATAGACATAGGAATTTTATTATGAATAAAAGTGGAGATTGTGGCTTTGATGTGGGGCCAAAATTAGTTGGTTGGACCTCCACAGGAGGTGGGTTGGGTCTGCAGAGTGATATTCCCGTAGCCATCTTCTTGAAGGATTGTGGCCCAACCCACACCCATCGGGCTCAGAGAACCCAAATGAGAGTCTACTCATAGATAGCAGCTGTGAACCCACCGATCCACGCAACAGAGCAATTGGACCAGTGGATGTCAGGCTCTCAGCACAGGACACAGAAAAATTGCTCCTCCTGCTAGAAGCCAGTGCGTAGGATCCAGAGAGTCACAGTGGCCATGCAATCTTTCCACTAGAACAGAAGTTCTTAGTTTATGAGCCAGTAAGAATGTGAGGATGTGAAAGGATGGTTTCACTTAAACACTAGGAAATTCACTCCTCCTACATACCCCCAACTAAGTGCCATATTGCACGAAGTTTTGGAGTTAGAGATTAATATCTCTGGGCTAAACAGTCTTACTTTTATCCCAGTGATTCATTTAACATGAGTTTGATGGAAGGAGAAAGGCCATATAGAAAATGAGAAGCACCATACTGCATGTTAGGTAGCTTTTTTACTTGTTGGGAGAGGATAATGTAGCATGAGATAGGGAATTGTTTGCCCTTTCCTTTTCTTCCCTCTTCTCACTCTTCTACTTCCCTTCTGACTGTACCGCTGAGGCAGGTAGCAAATCCACTCTGCTATGTATCCCCTAGCTCAAGCCCAAAGCTCATTTCTGTGCCCTAGTAATTGGTAAGTAATAAGCAAGCCTACCTTGTTATGGTAAGGCTTTTGATTCTTGCCCTGATTGAATAGTTGCCTATGATTTAAAAAATTAAAAGAGACAAAGGCTTTTTTTTTAACTTATGAAAAAAATTCATTTTATAAATTTATCTGTTGCCTAAATTTTATTAGGTGAAACAAGATCTGGTGGCTGCGCAAAGCACTCATTAATGATGATCAGCCCAACTCAGACTCACACTGTGTTTCCTAGCTGGTGTCCTGGCCTCCAGACTGGCTTCCATATCTTCTTCCACAGTCCACCAGAAACAACTACCAAATTAAATGGAAAAGCAAGGGAAGGCTATCACAAAGTTCAGGATAGTGGCTACCTTGGGGTAGGTGGGTGGAAATGGGCAGAAGTGGGGTGTGGGGAGGGTCTTATGGGGCCATCACTGGTAGATATTTTTAAATTGGGTGTTAAGTGCATATATTCATTATATTGGTATTCTATCTTTACAAATATTATTTATACCTTTTATGAATATTTTAAAATAAAATAAATACTTCATAATTTTAAATTACAGCAATAATTTTAAAAAGAATTCAGATCACCTTTCTTCTTGGCTCTCTGAAGCCTCTGTTCACCAACTTCTACAAGTATGAATTTAAAAATTCAATTATTAATTCATAAATGCTTAGCATATGAGGCTATGTTAGTTAGTACTCTGATTGTGACAGAAATCCAACTCAAATTATTAATCCAAACTCTCCTCCATGCCAAAGAAGAAAAGAAAAAAGAAAAAAAAAGAAGTTATTGACTTACATAAGAAAGAAGGACAGGTGTGGAGTTAATTTTGAGTCTGGCCACACTCAGGAGCTTTTCTCTCTCTCAGCTGTGTTTCTCTTTGCGTGTTGGCTTTGGTTTCTCTTACTGCATATGCCTTTGACGGGCCAGGAAAAATAGTCACTTGTAATTCCAGCTCACATTGGCCATATAACTTGGGTCCTAGAAGAAAACATACATCTTTCCTGATAGCCAATGCTGGCAACATAAGTTGTGGGACTCTTGTTCAAAAAGCAGGAAAAAAGTGTACTAAAGGTACTAAAATGGAAATTTTTTTTCTCTTTCTTCTGTATTCTCTCTTTCAACTTGTCATGGTATTTAAAAAATTTTCTATTGAATGTCTTTCTATGTAAAGAAAAATTAAAAATTTAAATTATGAGCACGAATCTTACAGTTTATATTGTGCAATGCCAGTTGTCAATGCAAATATAAGAGCCTTTAATTCAAATATGCAATCACTGAAATGACACTGTATTTGTTGTATGTATATATATTTTATTCTTACTACAACAGTGGAAACGCTGTGCAAAACTAACTTAACTGTTTACATTTCATTTCTTGATGCACTTACATTCTACTAACACTCTTCAGCATACTGAGTAAGGAAGAACTGAAAGGCAAAGGAACTATGGGTTACCCCATCTTTCCCTTTTCTTCTGTCATCATTCTCAGTGAGTTTGTCTAATAAAGGGAAGTAACACAAGTAAGAAAACATATATGATAAAGTTATTTGGTCTTGTTTCTTTAAACGCCATTGCCTTCTTTCTGTGTTGGAATGAGTTCTGGTTTGGATGGAAGACAGGGCCTTTTAGGGCTGTCAATGCCCCCATTTGTTCAGTTTTAGATGCAAAACATTTATTTGTACTCACTTTGAGTCTTATGGAATTGCCACACAGAGTGGGTCTACTGGAATGCTGTGCTCATGGAGCATAATAAATGCTATATCACAAGTGAGGTGTGTATTTCCTCTGCTCGTGTGCACACCCTATCATTCCACTGGACTCCACTTACAGAACACAAGACCAAAGCTGAAATTATTAAAAATTCAAAATGGCAACAGCAGAGCATTAAACCAAGTTCAGGACCTTTCTAAGCACAAGCACTTTGCAACTAACAAGTCACATGCATGAAGCCAGAACTGCTGATAACCCTGATAGGGATTCTGATTGTCCCAGTTTGAGTCAAACATCTGTCCTTAAACCTATCACGTGGTCCAGGTGTATGGAGCTCTCAGATTGGCCAGGCCTGGCTTACTTGTCCACAGCTACAGCCAAAATCACGGTGTTATCAGCCTCCCCAACTAAGAGAAGTAGGGAAGTGCTTCCTCAAAAGAATTAACAATGGGCAGATGGCATACGTTTATTGTAAGGGGCTTTACTTCTGCCCCTTCCTGCCCTTTACTTTCATTTCCTGCCAGTATTTTAATCCTCAAACACTCCATGTGATCGTTTCAAGGGCCTTTTAAAAAATTGTTCCTAAGGCATCCAGGTTCCTGCATGACTGTGCTCTTGCACGTGCTTTTTCTTCTTCTGGGAACATATTTCCTCTTCTGGAAAACTTAAAATTCTTCAGCACTCAGTTCAAATTCACTTCCTCTCTGGAGTCTTCTCTGACTTCCTCAGGAAGAATAGTTGCTTGGACCTTAAACATTTACAATCTATATTAATTTTGGGGGCACAGCATTTATTGCTTATATTCCTAAGTATTTGTTTTCTTGTCTTTTCCTCCCCACTAGACTCTGGGCTCCTTGAGAGCAGGGACTGTGTCTTATACATTTTCCAGTGCTCAGCATAAAGCAAATGCCTATTACGTAATAGGTCCCGGATACCTGTCTGTTAAATAAAGAAATGAAAATCTTGTGCATTAAATAGTGCTTTCGAGTTGCCTTCTCTGATATTAATCCTGTACCCTAAAGGGATGCTTTCATAAATGAATCCTGCATTTAAGATATCACAGGGGGCATCAGAGAGTTTTCAGATTCTTCTTTCTCAAGCACTGTGCTGTCTTCTGAGTAAACTGAAGCATCTCTTGCTTAAAACTCAAAAAGGAAACCAATTAAATGCAAAACTTAGAAAGGTAATATTTAGAATTCTGATAAATTTCTGAGAGTCTATTTCCTAAGATGAAGCACACTGTCCAGGGGTTGGTCTTTGGATAGTAGATAGGAAGTCAAGATGTGTGCTGTCTGTGGACAAGCAGCAGATGCCGCTTTCCACCTTGTCCCACTGGGCATATCAGCTGGGCTCTGTGGAACTCAGGAGCTACACATGTCACAAATATGATACTGGTCATACATCACCTTTTGTCTTGATGTCATTCTCACATAATTATGCTGCTTTGTAGCAGTGCTGTCTAGAGGGTGCAGACAAACAATATGATTCTGTACTTCCCTTGAGATCTTCTTTCCAGACACTGCATATTTAGAAGCTCCATTGTATACAGGTCAAGATCAAAGGACCACTGCTCAAAATTCTGCCACTCCTCAAAATTTACTTCAGGGAAGGAGCAGCCCTTGGAACAATGTAGGTAATTTCCTCATGTGAGAAACAGGGGTAAGCTGAGAGTCTGGAAGCTCTTCTGAAATGGATTGTATGTAATTCCTGGGTCCCAACAGGAAGGATAAAAAAACAAATGGAACTAAAGTGTACAAAATGAGGCAAAAAGCAAAATGACATAAAAATCAATTATCCTTAAGATAATGGTATGAATCTGTGAATTAAGCTGAAGAGTAAACAACAAAAAGAAATATGACAATTCAGAATTATGAGAAGAAACCTTTATTGTCACAATATCTCTGTTCTGCTTACAAAATCTTGATCTATTTCTTTCTACTGTACTTTAGGTTTAATCTTTAAATCTTGGCTGTTCTCCAAGGAAATAAAACATATACAGATCATTTTATACAGTTCTACTTAAAATATTGTTTTCTCTGTATAAATCACACTACTGGCTATTACTTGCAGTTTGACATCACATTAAAGTGCAGAAATAGCTTCATGTTTTGAACTTATTTTCTGCTGCTTCATAATAGTAAAAACAAGCTGATAAAAGAAACCCTTAAATACAAACTAAAATGGAATTTATAATTAAAAGACTGCTGGAATTTTAAAAACATATAAAAATTGAGCTGGTCGTGTGTCTACTCCCATATTTCTAGACCTGAATACTGTTTTTTGCCAGTTTATTGATTCATTAAATGTTCACTATCCATTATACCTATAAGAAAACTGTAAACCATGATTAATGTACTCTGTAAACATTATATTTGATTGGTTAGGATGCTGTACAATCATAGAAAAATTAATCACTTAAATCAATATTGAATTGAGATATATGGTTAGGATATTTAAAACCCCCCTGTCTCTAATCATTATTTGGTGATTTTTCTAGTCCTGAAAGAAGATGAATGTCATATGAGCTAATGACATCTGACTCTGGGCATCTTGTAGCTAACAGCCCCCAAGGAGAGGTAGTCCACTAAAGGAGGTTGCTTTAAAGGGTAAAGGAATGAACATGACAAAAAAAAATTAGAAGCGCCAGAAAAAATAGGCTGTAAATTTATAGTAATGAATGAGCAATTTTCCTCTTACATGGCAACAATAATCTATCACCTCCCACACCCTTCTTAGATGAAAAACTTAATTGGCCTTGGAAGTAACTTTGACTAAATGTAGTGTCAGAATAACAGGTGGTTAGAATTGTGTTAAATGGCACACTAATTAAATTGATGCCCATATATTTTCAAAACTTTAAAACTTACCATTAAATGATTGCATACATTTGAAGGAATGTGTGGCTTTTTTTTTAAAGTGGAAATACCCTAAATCCAAATTCAATAGACAGCTCTCATTGCCTTAAATTGAGAATTAAAGTAAAACTTACTTTTTAACCTTTTGATACTTCGTAACCAGAAAAAGAAAGAGAATTCTTGGGGGAAATAATTGAGGCAAACAATCGAATGTTCAAAGCCTTTGTGTGTCCATGTGAATGTGGAATATATACCATCAAGCAAATATTACAACATCGCCCTACTATTATTAAATTTAGCATATGCATACATGCCAGTAATGCAACCCAAGGTTTCTACTTTCAAGTTTGGCCTCATTTAATCCGGTCTTTGTTTTGAAATTCTATAATTCAAGGCATTCCTTTAATCGTACAACCAAATGTAAGTACTTGCTATTGCAAAGGACTGTTTTATTTCAGAAAATATGTTTAAGAGGAAGGTGAATTACTTAACAGCACTTGGTTCTGAATGCAGAATGCTGGTTCCCAGATATATTGCTACTAACAGGAAAAAGGGTTTTGTGCTGTATTGATGTTGCAAAAATACCTGGTAAAACAAAGGTAAACATATTTTTATAACATAAGACTTCTTAAAGCCTATGCTATGACTAAGGTGCATTGTGACTCTCTGAGAAAAAGATACTGTACATAGCATTGCCCTAAATGTTTTGGACATGAAACCCTGGACAGTGGAATCCTTGACCATAGAGTAGAGGAATGTATTGCCCAAAAGCAATTTATCTTATTTGTGAGGGTCATTGTCTCTGTCAGATGAGGGTTAGAATTTGAACTGTGTGTGAAGAAAGGGATACCTGCCTACTAAGTCAGGTCAGGGAACCCCCCAGCCTAGAATCCAAAGTGTTTTCCCTACATATAGGATGGGCTTTGGAAGAAATGGATGATATAGACGGGTATCCTGAACAGCGCAAAGTCAGGAATGGAAGAGGACAGGTGAGGTGAAAGGGGATCCTTCCTCCCTGTTACATTTTGAGATGTTCTTTCAGTTTCATAGAATTTATTCTGTAGTATTTACATTCACTGTCTATTTTTTTATATTAGCCTATCAATTAGTGATTAGTACATCAATGAATGGATGATGAGGGTGAACCAGGGCTTGATCCTAACAGAAACTGAAGGCCAGTTCCTTTGGTTTGAGGAGGTTGAAGAGCCCCCAAAACAGTCTTCCATTTAGGCTGTGGAACTTTCATGTGCCATATACCCAGAGCTCCCTCACCCAACCATGTCACCCAGGTATACTTTGACCTGCTTTTCGTTCATTGCTACCCATTTTTGTACCTACCCTTTACTAAGATCTTAAATATTTTCCTGTGTTCCTCCAAGTTTGTTCCCTCTGTGATAATATTTGTTGCAGTGATTTGTGTCATTGGATTATTTCTAAGTAGCTGTCCCATCTTGGACCTCGAAGTGGCCCACCAAGGCTGTTGGTGGTAGCTATTGGCCTCAAGTGCTGTTGGTTAGGGGGTTCATTGTCTGCAGAAAATTAAAAACAATGATAAAACCCGGTTGGTCTGCTTTTTATCATCATCATGCTCCAGTGATTCCAAACAATGCCAGTAATAAAAATACTCCTACTTGCAGGGGCAAGCTGCCCCCCTCTCCAATGGCTATCTATTAAAAACGTGTTGGAGAAATTAAGCATACTTCATTTTTGTACTTTGTGCTTACCCCTCCCAAGGGGTATTATTCCAAGGACAATTTAATTTCTCTTATTTGGTAAAATAGAATTATATAAAATTAGGACTCTTACCCACAAAAATCTAAACCCAGTTTGTCATTGTGTTGCTCCTTTTTGATTACTTTACTGAAGGAAAACTATGTAATAAGAAGCACTAGGCTTAAAATACATTAAATCCTGAGCTTTTCTTTATTTTGAAAGAGGCAGCATCACATAGTATAATTTACTCTTGAATGCAGAGACTTCAGTTGTAGTGGTGGCTCTGAAACGGACTGTGTGACTTCAAGCCTGGCATTAGATTTCTGGGTCTCAGTCTCCTGCTTTTAAAGTCCGGCTGATGTCCTTAAAGGTCATTAGTGAAAGAACTAGCTAGATTTCTTAACAACATGGTCAATCCAACTGATTATATCAAATTAAGATGATTTTTAAAAATCTGGATTAAAGAAATAATAATTGATTACATAGCCATTACAGCCTTGCTTATTTTCAGAAAAATAAATATGTAAGGCCTACCAACTCTCAAATACTAGACTCTGGGCATTTCAAGATGGTCTCTCAGATTTCTAGAACTCTTACATGAGAAGAGAAGGAATTCTTTCATGACTCAAAAATTCTCTTACAGACTTTTAGGAGGTAAAAAGCCCCCAGAAAGGCATGATGTTGACAGCTGGCAGATGTTTTACAATTGGGTTGAAATCAGGCCACAATAAAGATTTTGCTTTTCTTGCTGCCTCTGTGCTTCTCATCATTGTTCTCGCTAAAGTTTCTCCCATATCTCCTCTCTATTTTTAAACCCTCCGGAATATACAAAAGCAATCATAATCTATGGTGGACATAACTGAATCCTTTGGGTTATCGCCTGGGGAATGGGAATTTTAGACATGGTTCCCAAAGATCCATAAACACTGGTTGCTTTTTCCAGTGATCAAAAAGACTGATTTCTACTCATTCATTAAAAAAAGAAAAGATTGCTTGCATTCTCTGTGCCAACACTATTGTAGAGGCTGCGATACAGCAGGGAGCAAATTCTCTGCTTCTGAAGAACTTGCCTTCTCCTTATGGGATAGGTGTAGCAGAAAACAGATGGAACCAAGATGTGCCTATGTAGTTTTTGATTCCTTTGGAGTCCTTGCACAGTACACCTTTTTTTCTAAACACTGAGCACAGCAATGTAAGAGTAATGTGCTTTTAGGGATTAAAAGTTCCTGCAAAGATTTCCAGATGTCAGTTGAACCTTATAGTTTTGACTTAACCTGAGCAGCCTGCCTACCTTTCAGGTCAGGCCAATCCAAACTCCCTAGGCCTGGCCTCATCACTTCCCTAAACCAACACAGTCAAAGGCTTCATTTCATCTTCTGTATCAGTGCCTCCCAAGCTTGCCTATGCCTCAGAGTTATGTAGGAAGTCACTCAAGGTAGCAGTTTAAAAAACATATGTTATATATGTGTAATATATATTAATATGCATGTGACTATTCTTTTAGACATGTGAATCGAAATTTCTGGGAATGAGGGACCTGGGATCTGTATTAGTCACAGCGCTCCAGGTGATTCTGATTAAGCCAGCTGGCTTCATTTTCCAAACCAGATTTTAGGAGCCTTTCCCAAAATTAGTTTTTCGAATGCAAGGATTTCTTCAACCTTCTCTTCCAAAGTAACCTTTACTGCATTGTAAGGGAGAAGGTATTTGGAGTCTGCCTACCTTTCTAATGCCATCGTTCATTGCTTCATTACTGGCACCCTCTGCTTCAGTCAAACTCACTTGCTGACTTTTCCTTGGACGCCATCTGCCCTCCTGCATTGCCGTCCTGCCTTTCCTCACATTCTCAAGGTCCTCTTCTCTCTCACCCATTCTTTCAAGGCCCATTTGGGTCTGATCTCTGAAATGAGAACCTTGCCACCAGCCAACCTGAGTGTCATCCTTTCTGGACTCCCCTGCCTTTATCCTTTGAGTCACTAACTTGTCACTTGTAATCATTTGTGACCATGAGGTCTAGTTCAACTCTTGAGAAGGCTTCTAAGTGACTGGAACACATGACATGTCATTTATAGCATTTCGTTAATGATAAATGAGTAAAGAACATTTAGCAATACTCTTTGAAACTAGTGCTGCTGTTTTGTATTTTAGAAGACATTCTGTAAATTCAGCAAAGGCATGCACCAATACCTGTCTTATTCACTGGAACTGCACTCAATGCATGACGTATAAAAGTCTATAATTATTTGTTGAGCTAAGTTAGGAAAAAGCCTGTATTATCATCTCAAAACCTTTGGTGTTGCTTTTTGTTAATTGTTTCGTCCCTGCTATAATGAGGGCTTGAAGCTTTTCTTTCCACTTTTTTGTTCTCATTATTTCCGTTTTAGCACACGGCAGGAGTTTAAGCTGCCCACTTGACTCCATGCCTAGTTCCTGTCCCAGAATGAAGCTGTTTATCATGACTTCAGAAGGTGAATAGAGTAACCTGAGTTATCCTGTTATTAAAGTAACATATAAACCTAGAGGCTACTCCACAATGAACATTCCATTAGCTCCAAAAACTCACGGTGCTCCATAAAACTGATCTTGTTGGTATCTGGGCTTGTTTATTGTTATGGAGTTTAAGGCAGCTTTGAGGATCTGACTTTGATTCACTAGAGAAATTTCTGTTTTATATTTTTCCTTATACTGATCTTTCCAAGCACACTTAAATTCTTCTGATTTTAATTTTGTTCATGTCTTGTACTTTATCTTCATTGGATCCGATCTTTCCAATAACTATCAGAAATGGTCCCTGGTATGTTTGAAAGTAGACAATCCATCAATTCTCACAGTAAATTGTATAACCAAAAAAAACAAAACAAAACAAAACAAAAACACTTGAGAAAGCAGTAGCCTATACTTATCTGGATTTAGAAAGCATCTTCTGCTGTGAACTCTGTAGTTCTAAATATTCCTTGGTAACACACATACCTTGCATGAAATGGTAGTGAAACTTTGCTTACTTTGCTGTGGATATTTTCTGGAAGGTAGAGAATGGTTCCTTGATGTATCTTGCATGTTAACTAAACCACGTAATAACTACAGTTTGATTCTAAACGGACCCTTGAGATTCAGTTTGTTTTACCCAGAGCTGAAAGCATAAACCCTCATATTTCTACTTGTAGCAACTAAAGGCTTCATTCATTAATTTATTCATATTATTTATGGAGTATCTTTGTACCATAGGGTACAAAGATGAAATACACAGGTACATCTTTGTCCCAAGGAAGTTATAATTTACTCAGATAGACATTAAGTAGAGTATTATACTAGTAATAATGTAGTTACTGTTGTGATAGCAGTATAACATAAAAATCTGGTATGTATATATAGAGAGAAAATATAGTAAGAGGCCCCAACCTCATCTGAGATTTGAGTTGCAGGGAGGTATGAGAGTGGGAAGTTTTCAGAAAGGCTTCCCAGAATGGGTGTTATTTACGCTAGGGTTTGAAAAATAAGTGGGAAACAGCAAGGCAGAGAGAGGAGTTAGCATCTCCACAGATATGGGAAGAATGAATGCTTATAAAAACTACATTATTATGATAAATTCTCAATTATGCTCATCTAATCCTACTTTATATTTGTTCTGTCACTGATACTAGGTAAGAAGAACTGTATGATCTGTAAACCCTGTTTAACCTGGTTAAAATAACTCATTATAAAGAACTAGAGTGCTGTTAAGGAAACTTTGAAGGTCAGGAGATGAGATAGAGATTGTCAATGTTTGTAAGGAGAAAAATGCCTGTTATAGACATCACATGAGGGTTCTGACCCATTCTAACAATTGTTTACACTGAGCAGAAGAAAATTTTTCTTTGATATGTTTCTTGACATACATGGATTAGAACATATTTTAGCATTATAGATCAAATTGTACCTAATATATTATCTAGCCATAAGAAAATGCTTATGGGTGTTTCATAATGTAACTATTGTGTTCACCATATGTCCGAAGTATCATAAGACAGAAAAACAGAAGGAAAGTCAGACATAAAGAAGGAGAGTCAGATAGGAAGAAAACAAGCAAGATGGGTAAATTTAGCACTTTATTTTATAAGAAATGTGTTTAAAATTAAGTAGAAAATTTTTTATTCTCCTTTAGAAAGTTAAATGCTCATTAAGAACTAGAATCATTTTATATTGACAAGAACAATAAACATATGTTGACTGGAAAATAGTATATAATTTTCCCTATTACTGAATTTGGAGCCACTAGTCCTTTAGTTGAATCCAAAATACAGTTCCTGTGTAAAATTTACTTGTGTTTCCTCCCAATTATGGATGCTGTACAAGGTTTAAGGGCCAAGAGAGAGAAAAGGAAACTAATATTGTAGTTGTGGTCAAATGTTGGCTGGCGCTGCACTCATCTGAACTAGCTGCTTGACTTATGTTATTGAATTTAATTCTAATAGCAACTTTTTTTGCACGTGGGAAAACCAAGGGTCAGAGAGATTAACTAATTTGCTGAAGTATTTGAGCCAGGATGCAAATGCAGTGGAAAGCCCATTTTATTTCTTCTAAATTAAAGAAAAACTGTTCCTCACCCCACCCCCAGAGAAAGAATGCCTGATTGTCTTTATTATTCTGGATTAGTGGTTGCCTGTAAAATTTTGAAAGGTCTCATAAAGGTAAACTTACATCTGGTGTGTGGTTCAAAGAGAATTTTCTTAACTAGATGTTAAATTGTTCCTTCAAAGAGCTGAGCATAGAAACAGAACTTGGATTGCTAATGACTTTCTTGTTCATATTTGTGCTTAAATTTTAATTTTCTTTCATTACAATTGTAGTGACTTTTATTCTAGAAGATTAGAAATATATAAGAGCACAAAGGAAAATATCCCAACAAGCCAGAGACAACTGGTTTATTAGCAATTTGATAACATTTTCTCCTATTTTCATTGAATATATATTTTCATTGAATATATATTTCCAAAGATACATTCATACCAATGATAAAATTTTGTATCATTTTTCACTTAACACTATAAGACTTTTAATTTTTAATATATGCATATTATTCTGTTGTATAATTTGGAAACACACATGAAATATTTACTTCATTAATTAATTATTATGACTCATGTTTAGAACAATTAAGGGAAGTATAAAGTACAATAAGAGTAAATATTTTCTTTCAGTGAAAATGCTTCTAAAAAACAATTAACTTGTTTTAGATTAAGACATTTGCCAAATGGGTTAAATTCACAGCAAAACTCCTAGGTCAAACTGTTTATCTTTCATCCAGGTTTTTGGATAAAATTTTGATTCAATTCTTTAAACTTTACTGTAATTTGACAAGGCATTGCTCATGTTTCCCTCCTCTTAAGATATATTTGGTAGGAGCTTTTTAGTTTTTGCTTTTTGGCTAGATAAAGTGAATAATTCAGCAATTATAGAAAAATAACAAACATACCCCTTTTCTTGACTTGTAATCAGCAAATATTTCATCCAGGAAAACATGAAGCATCATGATCCACTTTATAGATATAGTTCTACCTACAGTCTGATATTTCCTTACCTGGCAACTGAGTTAAGAGTGTGGATTCTACAGTTAGACAACCTGGGGTCAAATTCTGGTTCTGCCATTTAGGCATTGTGTGAATTTGAACAAGGTACTCAAACTCTGACCTTATTTTCTTGCCTGTTATGTGGGCATAATAACCACTACCTACCTCAGAGGGCTCCCGTGAGGATTAAGTGGATTACCACATGGAAGGCATTTAGAACAGCGCCTGGTACACTGCAAGTGCACAGTAAATGCCAGCTATTATCATTGTTATGATGCCCTTATCTTTCATTTGGTAATAAAGATTTCATTAACTGGATCTTTGGTTAAAATGAGCCATTTTCAGATTAAAGCCTGATAAAACCTGAATGCCTTTGAGGGCACAGAAGCTATATCCCTCAGGTAGGCTATTTGTTGTTTCAGCTCAGAACCTGGTATCGGGTGATTATTTGCAGGTGTTTGTTTCTGATACTACGCATTGGTTGAGTTGCTAATTTGATTATGGACAATGTAATTTGAGCCCTTGGAACTCACTGTAATGGTGCGGAGATACCCCGCAAATGAAGGAGCTGATTCTGTAGCAGACTGTCCAGCAGAACTTCTGCCTGCCCCTGTCCCCACTTGGAGGGAAAGAAGAAAGTATGAACTGAGGACAATGCTAGTCTGGGTGGGGAAAAGGCTTTGTTATGGGGAAGGTGGAATATGAGTCAGGAAGTGTGAGTGGACACTAGATTGTAGAGGGCCTTGACTGCGTGGGTAAAGCCATTTGATTTTGGTCTTTGAGAGTAATAAGATGAAAGAGGATCATCTTTCTAAGGAACCCAGAGTATGAGTCACCAATCTGTTTATACCACAAGTCCCCCAATTCTTGTGTTCTTAAATTTGAATCATTTCTTCCTCAGCTGGAGTATGTAAGGAGGGCATTGTCTTCACATTTCCACTACTAACCGAGTAGACTGGTCCTTGAGGAAAGTAATTTTTGGGCAGATAGTTCTTCCACAATCCTCAAGTCATCATATGGCTGCCTCTTCTCTTCCTGTAGTGCTGGCCTTGGGCACCAGTGATTTTTGGGGTAAAATTTCTATTCTTTGGGAGCCCCCCAAATTGAGATTTGACTGTTATAGAGGCATGATTATGTGGATTATCATTTCTTTAATCCCTTAACTATAATAAAATTTTACTCTTATGAATAGTTGTTTGCTAGGCTATATATACTATTTACACATGCAAAACAGAAACTCTGTGTTTTACAAGTGCTATAGTCAGAATCCCTGAGAGTTGTGCCTAGCAGCAAGTGACTGCGATAGTCTAAAAGGTTAATTATTTTATCAACTAAAGAAGTTCTCAAGCATCTTCCAGACCAGAAATGCCTATGTGACAATGTTGCTGGATAATGAAGGGAAACATTTCCATTAATAATATAGCGCAGGAACTGAGAGACAATTGTAATGAAGTTAAAGGGTGAGAACAGAATGCCAGAAGGAAGTAGGTGATTGAAAATCTATCTAATTTATATTGTGTTTGCAACAAATTCTGTGGAGATTTTATGTACCACCTCAGACAAAAAATGGCAGAAATTAATTATATCCAGCTCTGTATTTCCACAGTTTGTTTATACCCTCATTTTAGCATTGCCACGTCATGTTCATTGAGTTATGTTTATGTTCCCCACTAAACTGCTGATCCTTGACCATGGGGACAGGCCACTTATCTTCTGGTCCCCAGCACCTGATACAGGCATGGTATGTGGTACATGCTTAACCAGTGTTTGATTCCTGTTGAATGAGAATCTGTCCTTGTAAAAGTCAGGGTAAAATAATAGATGATTGCCACCAGTCAGTAGTGGCAGGAGCCTAAAAGAGAACAACCCTCATTACAGAGAGTCGGTCTTAGAAACTGAGTATTTCACAGGGGTGTGGTCATCAATGACAGGGACTGAAACTGACACTTGATCTATTCTCCATGACCATCTCCATGACATCTGAAAATTATGTTATGCAGCATTTTTGGTGAAAAGTGAGTGTACACAAAAGACATTGATGGATACTGATGCAGACCTAGGTGTGTATCAGGACTCCTCTTTCCACAGAGACTGATTTCCTTCACCAGGTAGCAAAGGTGCAGGAGTTGGAAAACGAATCAGCTCTGGCTTTGTCCCATGTCCAGAATTCCTTGGCTTGCTAGGACTGAGTGACAGGGTGGCTCTCTGCTTTTCCTACATTGGAGTTTGTCCAGGAAGCCCATGTGAAAACTCTCCCCTCATCCCACACTTTCTTTCTGTCCTTGGGTCCTGTCCTGCTCCAAGGTATAAGAATAAATTTATTGCCTCTCACTGTGTCCTTGGTTTAGGTATAGAAAACCTGTTGGAGACATTGAGAGCCCAAGGAAAGGGAACTCACCACCATAGCATGCTCTTACAGACCCAAACCAAAATGCACTCAAATCTGTCCACTGCCTCCATCTCCACCACCAGCCAGTCCCACCTACCATCACCTGTATGTTAATGGTGCTTGCCAGGTGCTAAGTGCTATGTGATGTTCTTTATGGGGGTTGCTGCATTGAATCCTGAAAAGGACCTTGTGAAGCAGGAGTACCCCAATACCTTTACGATCTTGGTAAAATTGGTCACTAAGAGTCCCCGGAGCAAATATTCTACCAAACAGTAAAAAATTAAAAGCTCTTTGTGTGGCTGGATGCTGGTGGCAGAATACGCTTTTGAAGCTCACTTGAGGTTCCAGAAAGCAATATAGCAGTGACGAACATTTAAGCAGGAGAAAAAGCTTATGATTTATGTGTTTTCCTCTTTTCATTTTAAACAATGCAGATGCTGATCAGGATGGAAATCACACAGGGAAACCCTGGTCCAAAATGTCATTTCACTCCAGTCTCTTTAGTGTTATGCAGTGTGGTTGCAAGATGTGCTGAAATGGAAAATTTAATGCTACTGTATTTTGAAATGTATTCACATGGTATTTTTATAGTCTGTGCATGTATCTTTTATTTATTACTAAATAAGCTCTATATTCATGGTTGTTGATTCAGTAGAAGACTGACATACTAACATTGAAAAGATGAAGCAAGATTAGATCTCAGGGTAAAACATGCAGGCTAGAAAATGGAAACTCAGAAGTAAATACTGATATCTGTGAATGAGGAAGCAATTTTCAGTTTGCTTTACATGGTTCTTAAGGAGCCTATCATGTTTATATCTGTGTACATTATTTCTCACTACAAAACTAGTGAATGCTTGTTTAATATACTCAGATAAGGGTGAGGTTTTTACTGGGAGCTGATTCTTCCAGAAAAGCCCAGAATAATAAGGGAAAAAACAAATATAGCAAATTACTGTCTGCATTGATTGCAAATAACTTTTTTTCCCCTAAAGAAGGCTTCTGGTTTTTGCAACCCTAGTATCAAAGGAGTGATTTGTTCAGAGCTGTCATTTGTAGTATTTGCCTCCAAATTATGGACTAAGTATATGTCAGGACATGAATGAAAATATTCTCTTTCTGAGAAACACATATTCATGTTACATGTGTGATTTGAAAACATCTATTGCCCTGTAGATTCTTTATTTTCCTGATTAACCTCTTCTTCTTGCTTCAGAATTATCTATAAAGAAATGAAATGGAACTGGATTTTATATTAAAATAGTAGGTATTTCTTTTTTCAGAGTTGAAAGATTTTCTTTTTTTTTCCCAGACAGTGAGATTTGCTGCCACCTGTATCTTTGGGCTTTACATAGCTGATAAACAGCCCATGGATTACACAAACATAACTGCATTTTCATTACCTACCCTCCGCAAATTACAGCCTGCCAATAGAACTGCCATGGAATAGAGCAGGCATTTGGTTTTAAACTGTTTTCTTTTTCTTAAATCCTTAAAACAAGGCCATGATTCTTCATATTCAGTCAAAATAGAAAATGCTCAGGCTCAATGCACACAAGGAAATTGCAACGTCGCTCTCTCCCTCCCCGCCCCCTTTCGCGGGACTGCAACCCTTTGCTGCATTGCAGTTCTGCAGATCTCTTAGGGAGTCGCAACCACGGCTGGGGTGGAACTGCACGCCCAGCACAGCCGCCTCTTTTATAGCCAAACCACAGATTTTCGCTGGAGGTCATCTTTTACATTCTATTTCGATTTTATAGAGCTGCTTTCGATAAAGAGAATACAGACACATTGCTGAGATGTGTGCAGCATGACAGTTTTATGAAAAGAAAAGAAAAACCCAAAGGTTATTCAGCTACCTACCAGTCTCATTCAATGCTGCAATTTTTGGAAGAGATAGTGGGAGAAAGAAAAGTTCTCATTTCAATATGTGATGGTAGATACGAGGAACTGTTTAGCCTGATTAATTTGCTTAATTTTTCCTTAAAGAAAATATTTTAATAAAAGAGACAGGATATGTTAGCCGCCCTGCTCTCGCTCTTTCTCTTTCTCAAAATTTTATTTTTATTATGAAATAATATCAGATTCTGAAGTGATTTGAAATAATTTTACCTGGTCTCTTTTTGACAATGTATGACATTCTTCTACTTTGCTTGGGTTTCTAGGATCGTGTGGTGGGATATTTTCCCATTCACACCCCAGGGGGAAGCCTAATCTCACACTTTGCAGGTTATTGAAGTAGGAGAGGCTCGTCCTGGTGGTGGGGAAGTGCTCTGGGATGGGCCTCCCCTGTGCCCATGTCACATAGGCAGCCCAGCAAACCCTTTTCACTGTGATGAGGTATATAGCCACAGTGGGTCCATTACAGTGGAGGCCATCCAAAGAAGGGTTAATAGCCTAGGTGCTGTGACCTTAAGTGAGTCCTTCTACTCTCTGAGCCTCAGTTTCCTGGTCTTAATACTTGGGATATTAAAAATTAACTCCCTCCTCCCCAAATATTATTGTGAAAATTAAATGAGATAACACAAGTGAAATTCTGTTACAGAGCGATTTCATCAAATAGAAACATTTTGTTTTCATTATTTTTGTTGTTATTTAGGAAAATGAATGTTCCTCTCCTTACTTGCTTCCCCAAATGTATTTGAACTTCCTGTGTAGACTGATGCCACCTTTTCAAATTCTTTTTTCTAGCAGGTATCAGAAGGATAAATCAAATGTTTGGTTTGTTGTCTGTCTCTCCTAGTAGGTATTAACTATAGGAAGTGAAGGACTGTATCATTTTGCTCAGCAAACCTGTTTCCTTGTAGGCCAATGCCTAGCACACAGTAGGCATTCAGCAAGTATTTGTTGAGTGAACTCAGAAAGTTCATGAATGTACCGGTTGAGTAACAATGTCACCTCTTTTGCTCCTCCATTTCTCTCTTCCTGTAACGGCTACCTTACTGGAAACCGTGAAGGTTTGTGGAAATACATCGGGGAAGTGAGGGTTTTAGTCTCAAATAGTCTGATGATATTACATTTCACCAAAATATTCCCCAGTTCCACTATGGTTTTGATTTTCTTAGCACCTACCTTCCTTTTAGGAAAACAGGCCAAATGTCTTTATTAAAACACGTAGTTTTAAAAAAATGCTTCAAGGAATTAAAGAATTGAGTGTTTTTTTACTTGTTCATTGAAACCAGACCTCTGGCTAAAAATGCTTGTTTCAATTGCTGATTTCTCATTTGAAGCTAGTTCAAGTGAAGTCTAGATTGTTTTCTGAAGGTTACAATTAACCTCAAGTCATGAATGTGAGAAGAAAATGATACAAGTGTTCATTTTATTTCCGGGCATGTTTAGAACTTCTAGGGGCTTGCATAATAGACTGTGGTCTGTAAATGTAGTACATTTATGAGTTAGTGGATTTTAAAAATAATTGTTTTCATGAATATTTATTTAATTTATGTTGAAATCTTAAAGTATGTGACTCTTATGAACCGTGGAATTATTGTAATGTTTTGAAAGTTGTTCCTCATTCTGTCTTTCACTGACTCAGTGTGTGATACCGTAGAGAAGTTTGTAATTTTTGTATCAGGATAGTAAAAATTAAGATAATATATAGCATTTTTAGCTACCTCCAGGACTGTAGAGCAAAAGTGAAGTGGTGGTAATTTACTACTTTATTGTAAAAGTAAAACATATTCAGATGAATGACATTTAGTTTGTAGCACCCAGAAACAAGCTTCGGTATAGTAGCATTCTGCATTAGAGGATGGTGGGTGGGTTGGCTAATACCTTCCTGCCTTTCGTGGGCCCTCAGGAACAGAGTGAGCCCCACCATCAGTGTGGTCACTCCGTCCAGTGACCAGGCAGGATTTGGAAGACTCAAAGGTTTCTTTAACTCAGGTTTGAGGCAATAAAGGTATTAATTGAGAATGATTAAACCCATACTATGGAATATGAATTGCATAGACTTGATTTTATTATTGGTTTAAGTGGCATTATATTAAACAAAAATATCACACAGCATACCAGGGCACTCCACTCTTAGCTTCTGGGCCCTCCTGATGAGGAACTGATGACTCATAATTTTGTATCTCTAATGATTGTGGGAATTGTTTCTGGCTAGTCTGGTTCTGATTTCTCCTGCCTGGTGATGGTTCAGGTTCTCCACATCCTCTCCTCTCTGTAGTATTCTGTTCTTTCCCATTCGTTTGTGTTAGAATAAGAATACTCTTGTTATTGGAACTCGTTTTACTAATTGCAGAGGATTTTCATTGTCTATATTAGAAGCTATTCAAGGTTCAGAGTTGATCTCTGTGGCTTCATCATCTGTATTGCTTCCATGGTTACTTCCTCTATGCTATTATAAAGTGTTTGTACCCATTATTATCTGAAAATGACTTTTCTATTTTCCCTATTCTTCACTTTTTCTGCTTCCATCTGCATCATTTGCTTGTTTACCTCTGAGCTAAAGTGGAAAGGGGATTATGGTTTCCTTAGGCTTTTTGATAGGAAGAGTAATTTCCTCATTAGGTTTGAGCAGACAATGGGTTTCTTCATTGGGCAGACATGTAGACACCATTGCACTTTGGTATAATGGGGTTTCACCATTTATTAAGAGATTATATAACATATCTGCCAGTCATAAAGTCTTTAAAATTCTCTTGAGTCAGGATATATGTTGGTTTTGTATGTGCTATTTCCATGTGAATAATGAACATAGACAGGTAAGTTCAATATTCTGCTTTGTGTCATGGATATAGATTTTTCATAATATGTGGTTTTTCAAATGCTATACTAGTTTGGAGAATTTTGTTCTGGAAATAACTGCTTTCCCTGCTTTTCTGTGATTGAAAATAGATGTTGATTTATTGAGACTTTGAAAGGCTGTGGTCTAAATGAGAATACAAATATGTTGTGCTCATGTTGGAGTCCTAACCCTTTTGCTTTAATGTGGTCTCTAGAACTGTAAAATAGGCCTGATGTCAGAAGTCAATTGAGAACACATGTTCTCTGTTAATTGCATATTTATGAATAGACTCCAAATAAAATGTTAGAAGGTTTTCTTCTCCAATTGCCTATCTTAAGTTGAAATCCAAAGAATAGTTTAAAAGCTTTATTTTGAAATAATTTTACATTCACAGAAGACTTGCAAAGACAGCAGGGAGAGTTTCTGTGCACTTTCCCCCTAGCTAATGGTAACATCTTACACAATCACATCTTAGTACAATACTTTTAATTAAACTACAGACTTTATTTGAATTTTACAAGTTTTTCCTTCTGTGAAGGACAGGTTTTTAAATCATTTTTATTTATAGAGAAAAGAATTATTTCATTAAAAAAATCGATGAGATTGGGCAGTCTAATGTAAATAAATTTTGGGAAGCTTCTTAGGAAAAGTTAATGATGAATGTTAAATAAATTTATAAGATAAAATATTTAAAAAAATTGACAACTTAATTTTGGTGTAGAGAATTAATTATTCTGACCAGCTAGTGTAATAGTATTATTTATATGATTATTTCTTTCTAATGGATGCAGTTTTGCTTTTTTTAAAAATCAGGAGTGAGAATATGAGGAAATTTCTATAGCAATCTCTCCTTTGTCCTGCAATCTTTACATTCAGTAACTCTCTCACAAGCTTTTTCTTGTAAATATAATGAATTTTGAAAATTGTGGAAAATGCGGCGAGTTTTGATAAAAGCTAAAATAGTTTTTATTTTTAAATGAAGAGTGTGTAAAAACCACAACCATGAATCTGATGAATAAAAAGATAAATACATCATGCTTTAAAGAGGGCTTATATTTAAAAAAAAAAGATAAATACAAAGATGTGGAGGGAATAATATAATTATTTAATCTCATTTTCTTCATAAAAAGACATTATGTGAATCCTCTTGTTTTTTCATTTCATTTGATAGCTTAGCAGCTATCATTATTAATTATTATTAATACATGTAAAAGATCATTGTTTATGTCCCAGTCCCACTTTGCCCTTTTGTGCTCCTCTGTGCTTCGTTGAGATATGATACTCGAGACTGCTGATTTTTCAAATGCTCCTTTTTCATAAATACCTGAGCACTGGGCTCAATAGAACATAAAGCAACTATGTACATCATTAAAAAAAAAAAAAGAGAAAAAATGAATTTCTAACTTGAAAAAGCTCTTAATGATTCAATAAACTAGAGAGTTGGAGAAAGTTTAGTCTTTGGGGCTTCCAAAAAGAGTTAAAGCTTTGCTCTCATCTTTTATCTGCAAAGCAAATGCTATGTGCAGTAATGTTGATATTAAAGTAAAATTTAAATATATAGATTTAAAGTATTTCCCAAACTTTAACCTAAGAGATAATGTTGTGATTTTCAATAAGAGAGAGATTTTAAAAATGCAAATGCTGGAAGGAATTCTCAGGAAGGTAAAAGTGAGGGTTATCAGTGCAAATCTATGGGGCATAGATTAAAAAGTGGATGCCTGAACTTTTATTGAATCTGGCAAAGGAAACTTTAAAATTGAAATTAGATTTCTTCATTTGTAGATGAGATATATCAAGGAGAGGTTTACAGGAAAAGCATGTTTTTCCATTGCTTCCCATAAAGTTTCATTTGTGAAGGTAAATTTTAAATGATGGCAAGGATGATCAGTGTTGTTAGGGCCAAATTCTAATTTAGGTATTCTCACTTGGCATTCAGTGGTGTCACAGCAGAGAATTTGGCCTTAAATCTATGGCTATTCCCGGAATGGAAGCCTATTTAAAAGAATTGTTGATTATGAAAGGTTGGCTTATGTATTGATTTTTATGTAGGCCAGTGTTGTGGAAAGGTTTAAACAAAGAGGTGGAAGCAGGGCCATTCTCTCAGGCTCCCCTCCTTCGGATTGGACTGGCTCCCCTCACGGTGAGGCCATGGGACAAGGGAGAAATGCTTTCCAAGGTCTTTTAAGTGTATTTTTTGCCTTTATAGTTGTACATTCTCCTGAGAACAGAATTGCCTCTTTGAATTTGCAAAGCCTGATGTCACCATAGTTGCTGTGGTGAAGAAGACCTACTGTGTAGTGCCTTGTTGTTGATAGCCAGTGACAGGTGCTGTATAGAAGCTGCCTCTTTTGATTAGTATTGTATTTATTTTGGGACTATAGGAGCAACCTTGTACAGGTCCTGGAGAAATTTCTTAGCTTTTCAAAGATAAGCAAGGAGGATTGTGTAGTCCATTTTCTGTTGCTTATAACAGAATACTTGAAACTACATAATTTAAAAAGAAAAGGAATTTAATTTCGTACAGTTATAGAGGCCAAGAAGTCCAAGATTGAGGGACACATCTGGTGAGGGCCCTCTTGCTGGTGGGAACTCTCTCTGCAGAGTCCTTAGGTAACATAGAGCATCACATGGTGAGGGGCTGAGCATGTTTGCTTAGGTCTCTTGTCCTCTTCTTTTAAAGCCACCAGTCCTACTCCCATGATAATCCATTAATTCATTAATCCATGAATGGATTTAACCACTCATGAGGCTTCTAATCACCTCTTTTTAAAAAAATTTATTTATTTATTTCAAAATATCAAGGGGGTACAAATGTTTTTGTTGCGTGGATACACTATATAAATCTAACGTTAGGGCTTTCAGTGTGCCCATCACCTCGATAGTATTCATTGTACCCAACAGGTAAGTTTTTATCCCTCACCCTGCTTTTCATGTTCTCCCCTTCTTAGTTTCTGATGTCCTTTATGTCTCTTGGCGCTCTTTATGTCTCTTGGTGTACCCATAGTTTAGCTCCCACCATGCACCTCTTAAAGGCCCTACCTCTCAATACTACCACATTGGGGATTAAGTTTCAACATGAGTTTTGGAAGGAAATTCAAACTATAGCAAAAGTATTATTCATTTAGATATAAAAACAGCTCCTTCTTGGCTCACCTAAATAAACTTAAGTTTATACTAGAGAAATGATGGTGTTTAATGCAAAAGTAATTCAGTTTGAATTACAAACTCTTAATGATATTAATTAATTTAATTCTATTTTCTGGTGTTAGTTGGGGATTTATCATTTTATTTTCCTGGATGAGTGGCAGAGTGAAGCAGGGAACTTCAAGGTACCACCAAGGAAGGGTTGCTATTGGAGAGATTGTAATCCCAGCCAGTGGGAGGCTGGGGATGTACTTCTCTTTTTTAGGTGGAGAGGATGTGGTATCCCTTGCTTTCCTGAGCTTAGGGATGCCCCAAACTAACCCCAGAAAACAAAAATCATCAAGATCTGACTGGTGGAGGAAAGAATTTTATAGACAATAGACACTTTCCTAGGGTTTGTTAATTTCTGTGATGTTATTATGTGATCATATTAAGAATGAAATCGAATTTAATGAACAACTATTATTATTGTCCTTTCACTTGTCACCTTTGTACCCAGCCCCACCTTGGTCCCAACCTTCAGCAGATGCTCAAGGAGGCATGGGTGAGACAGAATTTTACTCTATAAATAGGGCAGGGGGGAAGCATAAAATAGCCAAAGGATGTGACCACAATTTAAAGTGTTTTCTTGGTGTATATATTAGTTATCTATTGCTTTATAATACATCATTCCAAAAATTAGCAGCTTAAAGAAACAAACATCTATTATCTCACAGTGTCTGTGGGTCAGGAATCTAGATGTGGCTTAGCTGTGTGCCCCTGCCTTGGTTTCTCTCATGAGACTTCTATCCAAGTGCTGGCTGGAAAGGCAGTGTTGTCTGAAGGTTCAACCAGGAGAGGATCTGCCTCCAAGATCACTTATGTGATGGTTGACAAGATTTAGTCCTCCCTTGATTTCTTGACACATGGGCCTCTCCATAAGGCAGGCCATGGCATGGCATCTGACTTCACTGAGAGAAGTATTTCTGTATTCAATCTGTCTCTAAGTCTAGCCCACACTTAGGAGGGATGATGACATAAGGGAATACCAGAAGGTGGGGTCACTGACCACCATGGTCCATTGCAGCATTTTCTATTTCAAAAGAAGATTGAACAACTGGTAGTTTATATAAGTTATCTATGTAGAAGTCACTAATTAAGAAAATGCCATCTCTGAAGTAAGGCTATTTGGGGACAGTATGGCTAAACTAGTGGAATGTGCTCTTATAATTGTGTTTGAAATCTTTTCTGTCCCTTTCGGTGAACATTTCTCCTTCATCAGGGTCTAGGGTCTGCTCTTTAGTCTGAATCTTGTGTTCCTAACCCATTGCGTCCTTCCTTCCCCCATATTAAATATAACCTATTTTTTCCTCTCTTTTTACACAGTTTTACAAGATGATTAGAAAAAAAATCTAAGAAATTAATTCAGAATGAGATTTTAGTAAATGATAATTTTTTAAAAATGCCTTTATCTCCCCAGGTCCTAATTGTATTTTGACATGAAATTTCCCTATGAGCGCCTCATCTTCCAAATCCTCAATTACTTAAATGTCACCTCCTCGGCGTGGTCTTTCTTGACTATCCCCCTTACATAGTTCCCGTACATCTCCCTAGTTGCGTTCAGTTCGTTATCTTCCTAGCACCTCCCATTCCTTGAGAGTGTCTAGTTCATTTCTGTGTTTATTTATTTATTTATTTGTCCACTTACTAGAGTTTAAGCTTCACAAAGTCAGGGACAGAGTCTCTTTTGTTTGCTATTATATCAGCAATGCTTAGAACAGTTCCTATCCCATAGAAGGGACTCAGGAAATATTAACACTTGCTACATGAATGAATATGGGATTTTGGGAACCAAGGCAGGAATAGGGAAAACTTTTTGGCCAGGAAAGCCTTTAGGTATTCCTCCTATCACACCTGCCTCTTTCAACCTTGTGCTGGGTTTGTTTGACACAAACAGTTCTAGAGTGGACTGTAACGTGGTTGCTGACACCCCTGGACCTCTGAGTCTGGGAAGTTCTGCTCTAACACGGTACTGGTAATAGCTGCTTTCTCTATAGTCAGGAGGCTCATAGGGTGTACTTAGAATGTCTTCCAACTTTAAAAAGCTATGAATCTGTGATTTTTTAGAACCAACACCACCACTACCACACCAACAATAAAAAGGGGAAAAAGAAAAAGAAAAGAAAAAAATGTATGGCTTTAGCAGAAGGGGCCACTTTGCAATCCAAGTGTCTTCTATTTTTACAGTGGTGGCTCCTGCTCTCAGGTGTGATGGCCATAATGTGGGGACCCTTGAGTAATTGTATGACAACATGGAAAATGACAGAGAATATAAGAAAATCATAAGAAACCACATTCCAATAAATCTGTAGAAGGCAATGGCTTAAGGTTGAGATTAAATAAAAAAAAATCAGTGAGAATGGTCCTGCTCTGAACAGAATGACAATTTAGATTAAAAAACAAAACACCCCCCCCCAAAACCTTATTCTTTCCTTGCTTTGGTTTCATTTTCACCCAATGTGGAGTGTGACTTGATCATTGAGTATCGTGGTTTAATACAGCTCATCATTGTGTTTCTTTTCCTTTGCAGCAAAGTGGGCTGAAAGCTTGAGGGATTTCTCCTGCAATAATTCCCCAGATCTCATTCCTGGTCAGCACCGTGCAGCTCATTTCCATTAAGCAGATAGTCCTCCTTTTTCTTTTTTTGCTTCCAGACTCATAATTCTGTGCTTATCTGCACTGAACTTCATTTGCATTTATTAGCTGGGTAGGTACTTGAAATATCTAAAACCCTTTTATCTGTCTGCTTTGTTTCTCATTATTTGCTGTCTCTTCCAATTTAGTATTAACTGCAGACTTGAAATGTTTCTTCTGAAACTGTTGTTCAAATTCTGTGCATACCAATGTAGGGCCTGGAGCTGATGTCTGCTGGGATCCCAGTCAGTAACCTGGTTCTGCCTTGAAAAGCTGTAATTTCTCACATTTTACTTTTCTCACTTGGCTGACTGAGTATGAACTGTTTATGTAGATTCATTTAGTTCTCTGCTGAACATTTGAACTGTTGAGCCTCTCCCCTGTGGTAGAGGTGTGCTAAGGAACAGGGTACTGAACAACAGGGGGCTGCTTGCCCTCATGAAGCACAGAGCCTCTTTTGGGTAGAGAAATGTATATATTGTCCACACCATTTTGTTCTCCACTCAATCCCCCCAATTTTCTTGAATTGCATTTTTTTATGCTTTGGTCTTCATTGAAGAATATTATACAAAATAACATTATGAAACTCAGGATTATTTAAAAGACATTGTTTACTCTCTTTCACATTTTTTTTTCTTCACAAAGATTCACAGGAGAAATTTCTTTCAGATTTCAGCATCGGGAATGTTTCTCCCGAAACACTGGTTTGTTTTTATGTTACACCATGACTCAAAAATAGATTTATAACTACTCTTTGTGTTGGCTGCCAGTTGGTTTATAGGTAAATTTGTAACCTACTCTCAGAAAAATGCACCAGATCTCATCATGAGGCTTTAAATATTAACCTCACTAGGGGTTTGGCTTGTCCTTTCTTGGCTTTCCTACTTCTGCCCACTTCACGATTTTCATCTTCCAACACTGTAGGATTCCTTCCTTGGCTTTAAGAAAACTAAAGCCTTATTTTCCTTTAAGTATTCCTTCAAACTGTCCTAAACCCTTTCTGTAAGAAGAGAGGGGATAAGTAAACAGATAATTTATGTGAGCTTGGAGTGTGATTGTGTTCAAGTTGGAGGCGTAGGTTCAGATCACTCACCCTTCCCAAACTGGTGTTCTGGGATGAGCCTGGACCGCAAGAACAACGGTATAAACTTGAACAAGTCACTTAACTTCTCTAACTTCTAGGCTTCTCATATGCCGATTGAAAGGATTTGTTTGGTTAGACCTGCTATGTTGCCCTCAGCCCTAAAATTTTATGTTTGCACAACAGATTTGTAATTGAGTCACCAACACCTGCTTTTCCTCTTAGAACCTCACTGGCTGGCCTCCCAACGGTTTTGCTTGCTGAGTGCCTGATGCTGGGTTGCAGGGGTGAGAGACACAGCTCAGGAATCTCGGAGTCTGGTAAGGGAGAATGAGGAGCAAACCTCATTCTCAAACCAGAGCAGCAAGTGAGGCTGCTCTGAGGTAACAACTAAGGTAGAGAGAGGTGAGGGACGGCTGGAAGGCCACCCAGAGGAGGGGCCCAGCTCGGACTTGGATGTGAATAGCATTTAGAATGGTAGGAAGGCGCTAGCCAAGAAGGCATTTCTGTCTCCTGGAAACTGCATTTCCCAGCATACTGAGGAACAAAAAACTAGTTTCTGTTGATAGCAGCAGTAGTAATTTTGTGCCTTTGGAGAATGGAGGTGGTGGGAGGTGAGACTGGAGAGTCAGCAGGGACGGGATGTGAAAGGGTTGTGTGTGCTTTGCTGAGACATTTGGACATCATTCTAAAGATCATGGTGATCCACTGAGGGATTTTAAATGAGGGGAGGAAATGTGGGCAGATTTGAAAGTTAGAAAGACACCCTCTTACATAGAATGGATGATAGATAGATTCTAGAGTTTAGCTAAAAAGTTGGGGGAAGTTTTCTTCTAACCCCTAAGGGAATACATCTGTTAGGAGTACAAGTTACGTAAATTTCTGACTTGAGCAAATTGGTGAAGAGTGGCAGGGACATTGACCACGAAAGAGAATGTGGAGGGGAGCGGCTGTGGGAAGAAGTGAAGTCTCTGTCATAGACAGGCTGCGTTTCAAGGGCTATTGTGACACTTACATAGGGATGACCCAGGCAGTTTAAAATATAATTATTATAGGAGCTAATATTTATTGAATATATATTAAGTGCTAGTTGTTTTATATGTACTATCTCATTTAATCCTTGCAATAGCTCTATCATCCCATTTAGAGATGAGAAAACTGAGGCCTGGAAAGGTTAAGTACTATGTCAAGGTCATATAGCTGGTAAAGGGTGGAGCCAACATCATTGATCTCTATATCCCCCTTTTAACTACAGCTGTACACTGATCAGGCTTAGGAGAGAAGTCTGCGATGGACATGGGCATTTGGTGTATCCTTTAGTCGATGACCTGGGTGAAGATGGAAGCCTGGGAAACACCAACAGATTGGGGTCCACTGGAAGCAGAGGGGCCTGTGAAAGAGTCTAAGAAGTAGAGGAGATAGAGGAAGGAAGAAAACCAAGAAGGACTGTATCATGTAGTGCTCAGGAACACCGGTACCACCAGACATTAGCTGTCATTGATGGCAATCTAGTTATTGTCTCCAAGCCTCCTTTGTTTTTCTTTGTAAAATGGATTAAATAATGTTATTTCAAAAGCTTCTCTCAAGTATTCATCAAGGTAGCATTTATCAATCTGCTGCGCGGCTTATAGTAAGTGCTCAGTAAATAGTGGTTACCCCTATTACCTCAAAGCAGAAAACAACAAAAGAGAGTGCTTCTGGAGGGAAAGGGTAGCCACCACTTTCAAATGTTGCAGGGAGTTAAATGGGCAAGGGGGACAGTATAGCATGGGGGTGAGAAACACAAAGAGTGGAGTCCCAGAGTTTTAATAACTGTGAGAACAGCAGGGAAAAATTTCCCTCAGTCATGCATCTGCTATTAATTTTACTTTACAGAGAACAAATATCCCTGGTATCAATTTCTTCAAAATCAATCACAGTGAATTCTGTGAATTATGAATGCCAATATGAATGAAATGAAATGTCAGTCATTTATAATTACTTGAAAATAACATTGCATTGAAAAAGTTTTAAGACAGTCTTACCATGTAGAGCATTAAAACCTGCTATATGTTGATGATAAATGAGGGGAGCTGGCAAATGACAAAGGAGACTGAGTCTAAGATTTAAACTTTCCTCTGTTATAGCTCTCTTCCCCCACCCCACTTCATGGTGTCATTTTACAGAAGTGAGGTGGTTCAGCAAACCAAAAATCAAAAGAGGCCTTCAGATTTGAGTGGCCATGTTTCTCTTGATGGAGTCCTTGATGTTGGACAATTTTCTTTACCTCCTTAAAACAAATTTCTTATCTGTGAAATCTGAAGGATGCATTCGGATTTGTACATAAAATCTCCCCATTTTAAAATCATGGCAACTAGTTAAAAATTCACCATAGATTAAACAAATATGTTTGTGGGCAGAATTTGGTTTCCAGACCACTAATTCATAGCTTCTGGTTCACACAAATTTTTGATATAAATCTGAAATTTTAGTTAGAAAGGATCAAGAGCATTCACTTTGTGCTTAGCCCACAAAAATACCAGATATACCAAAGGTTGGGGGAAGTTTTGGGGTAAGTTTTGGCCATAAGGGAGTTATCTTCTTTAAAAGATAAAATTTACCAATGAGAAACTCAGAATACAAAGTTCTGGAAGAGTAGAATTATAAAGGGGTTGATAGATTAGTTAACCAAAGTATCCCCTTTTTACAGGGAGAAATCTAAATGCCAGAAAGACCTAAATTCCCAGGGCTGGCAAGTAGCAAAGCTGGTTCTTAAACCAGTCTCTCTGAGCCCTGGTCAAGGTTCTTTCTGGTCCACTATGTTGCATTCTGCAAGACGGTGTATCTTCGGATAATAAGGATACTATTGGAGTTCGGAGGAGAAAGCAAACATTTGGGGCTGAAGTTTTCATCAAGGATACAACTAGAGTCAAGTCGTGGAATATGGAGGAATGGTAACCATTCATTTGGCTTGAGAGGAACACATGGAATAAAAGCAAAAGCAACACCAAATCAGGAGTTAAGAGTAAATATGCTACATTAGGTTATATTAGTCGGGGTTCAGTCAGGAAGCAAAGCATACCACTTATTTTATCAGGGAGAATTCAACATAAAAAATTCCTAACCGGATATTAGATAACTGGAAACATAAAAAGGGACCAAGGTGGTGTCACAGAGGCAGTAACTGCAGGAGTCAACGATCATCTCTAGGGTTGGAGAAACAAGATGTTGGGATTACTAGAATTTGGAAGTTAGGAGGAGTGATCCCAAGACGGTAGGACTTGGTCCTCGGAAAAGAGATTACTGCTGCTATCTCTGAGGGAGCGCAATAAGGCTGGCATTGGGAGTCTGGAAAAAAAAAAAGCAAGCTAGAATTGCTACTGCAGTTAAAACCAACTAACTGCTCCTTCCAGGGTAAAGCACTCTTCCTGATGCTAACAGAAACAGGGAGCAAATGGGAAAGAAAGAGCAAGATCCTTTCCCTCTCCTAGTTCTTTCCCTAATGACCTTTATTGGCAGAACCCAACTGGCAAGGTGGAAATGTGGTTTGCAGAGCCCAGTTCTAGTGCCACAAAGCCAAGCTGAGAAGAGTGACCGTGGAGCTAGAGACAAAGCCTTTCAAAAACCAGCACAGTCAGTGCAGTGGGCAGCAGTGGGGGCTTGACCGAAGCGGGATGCTTCTGGTGGGCTGGTGGGAGATAAGGCTGCAGAGGTTGGCTGGGGCAGGTGATAGCCAACTGTGAATGTTGGAAAGAGCTATTTAGACTTGAATTTCAGAACTAGATGGAGAGATGGGATTCTGAGTCATGATTGTATTATACTCATTCAGTTGGGTTCTCTTGACAAAGCCATTTTTCTGCTTAGGTGAATAGATGGATAAGCAAATGTTAGTTTTAAGGGAATGAATCTTTCTCAGGAGTCAATAGAAGGAAACAGTTAGGAGTCAAATCTTGAAACATGGAAGGAAGGCTTTGTTTAGCAAGGGCACACCCAGAATTTACAAGGTGGAATTTAACATCAGCCTCCCCTTAGTCTACAGATAGATATGTACCATTTCTCCTACTAGTCTATTGGCTTCCAAAGGGAGAAGTTATGTCATGTTCACCTTTGTATCTGCTGGGTTCAGAAAAATGTCTGAAACATAAAAAGTCCTAAATAAATGTTAAGTAGTTCTACTTATATGACATTTTGTAAAACATGAAATCTCTGTGACAGAGACCATGCTGAGTACCTGTCCAGGTAAGAGTCAGCTTCACTACAGCTAATGTGTATTTATCACTGGGAGCATAGAGACATTGGATGCAGTGCCACACACTATTGAAATGTGGCTGGCTTCATGAAAGTGTCTTATATTAATTAGCTTTCTGTGTAACAAACAGTCCTCAAATCTCAGTGGTTTATGAAATAAATAATGGTTTATTTTTCCTCATATTACATGTCAGTGGCTGTGAGTCAAGGGCTTTGCTCTGTGCCTTCCTCGGATCCACATGGGTGGTCAGATTGAGGTCTGCCCCACACACTGTCTTAATTCTAGGGTCTAAGATAAAGGAGAAACCCTTATGTGGAATACACCTACTCTCATGACAGTGGAGGACAATTAAACCAGCACACTGAAAGATTTGTCTCAGAGTTAGCAAACGTCCCATTTGTCAAAGCAAGATTTGTAGCCGAGTCATAGAGCAGGGAAGTTTATTTCTCCCACTGAGGTGGGGGAGGTAGGAAAGAATGAATGCTTGCAATCAATAATACAGTCTACCAGACTGGCGAGGCTATGCTGCCCAATTGTTTGGTCTGGATGTTGACGGGAAGGTATTTTATAGATGGTATTTATATGTACAATCAGTTGATTGTAAGTAAAGGAGATTACCCCGGGTAATAAAGGTAGATCTCATCAGTTGAAGGCTGGAGAAGGAGAATTCTGCCTCAAGATTGTAATGTAGAAACCCTGCCTGAGTTTCTAGCCTGCCAGCCTGCCCTGCAGATTTTGGACTTGCCCTCACTGCAGCCTCCCCCCATCTCTTACTGGTTCTGTTTCTTTGGAGGACCCTGCCTGATACAGTCTTAAGTCTTGTCGTGGTGTTTTTCGTTTGTTTCTTTGCCTAGTTTAAGCAGAGGCGGAATATAATTAAGAATATTTCTCTTGTACCCGGATCACTTACCTTTAGAGAATGAAATTTTAGTTATTAATAGAGTCAAGGATAGAGAATACAGACCAGATCCTGACCCAGGCTCGTATATCAACAGCAGTGTGGAGAGCAGGATAACTAGCAAATGGGTGAACTAGACAAAAGAGTCACAGACTCTGAGCTGCAGTCCGCTAGCAGGAACACATCGCAAACCTAAAAACCAAGTATCATTCTGAACTTGTGAGTAATATTCCTACTGTACTATCACAATTAGTTTCTATCAGACCAAATTCATATTTCATGAAGTAATTTGAGGCTCCCCTTAGATAATGACAGGTCAGGAGCTATGCCTTGTTCATCTCTTCTTGGTATCTGACATCACGTCTGCGAGTGGTTTTTTTGTTTAAATATTCTTTAATTTAATCTCTTAACAAATTAATATTCATTGATCATCATTATGTGCAATGCACTGTCCCAAGGCTGGAGATAATTCATACATAAAAGGTACACAGTCCCTTCCTTCATGGAGTTGACATTCTAGTAGAAGAGTTAGACATGAGACAACTGCAGACTCCATTAACTGCTGCAGAAAGAGTGGGGCCAGCTAGGGCTGGAGAGCTGTTTCAGGCAGAGGGAATGTATGGGCGGCACGGAGGACAGAACAAGATGGACTAACTCCGAGGCCCTGAAAGAAGGCGAGTGCAGCTGGAGCTCAGAGAGCCAGAATGAAGGGGTGAGGCTTGAGGATGCAGGGCTGGGCAGGAGCTTCGTCAGGCTCTGTGGACCCAACAGGGACTGTTGTCTGTATCCTGTGGTACCTGGAAAGCCATTGCATGGTGTTAAGCAAGGGTGTGTAGTTTGTTGATGAGTGAATTAATTAGTGAGTAGGGAGTCATTTGAGTTACAGATATGGTAATCGTATTAAATAACCCAAGGAGACTGGAATTTTTGATGATTCTATGCAATTGTCTTAATTTTAGAGAATAATTTCTTTCCTGGTTGAGCATAATGCATGTATACATACAGCATAGTGGATGTATATTTTATATCTATTAATATATCTACATAGATATTTGTTGTTTTGGGCCCATTTCCTATAAACAGAAAGTCTTTTATGAGAAAAAACACTGATGAAGTTTATGATTTATAAAAAATGAATGACAGTGCCACTAATCACAAATCAGGACCATTTATTAAAGAAATACAAATTTAAATTTTTAGGAAAGTATGATAATGAGAGAAGAATTTTTTTCCAAAGTGATGATCATAGATTTAATTATCGAAAGTTAATAATACATGTAAGGATTCTATTCCCCCTGGATTTATTGAGGTATAACTTCCCAATAAAAATTATATATATTTAAGGTATGCAACATGATGTTTTGGTATACATATACATTGTGAAATGGTTACCACAGTCAAACTAATTAACATATCCATTATCATGTAAGGATTCTTAAAAAATGTCTGTAAGATTGCCACTTGGATTATAAATATCATAAACCAACATGATGTCCGCACATTTTTCATAATGGATGATTGAATCATACACAGTTATAGCTAATCAAAAACCATTACAAATGTATTTACTCTCTTTAAACACTTTCATATTTCATTACAAATGGCTGATAGAACACTTCTATATCTATTACAGTATTATATTTCCATTCAATTTACTATTAAGATTTCTTGAATAGCTACTGTATAATAGTAGCTATTGTGCATTATAAATATTTCATCACCTCCTTTTGGTAATCCATTTCTCATTTGCTTGCCAAAAGTTATGAAGTGCTTATTAAACATTGATAAATAATATTACAGCACATGATTTGAAATATTGTTGTCTTGCAAATCAGCTTATTGGTAAACCTTGAAGTTGGTGATACTTTAATCTCTATTATTCAGTCTTTATAATTCATTATAAGCAATGAATACAGCTATGTCATTGGATTGGGGGAATGGATCATTCCCAGAGAAAGCTTCACCAACTTGAACAATTTTCTTGTTATACAGAGTTATTAATAATTAGGTGCCTGCCTGTTAGTCTGGGAGAGGGAAAGTAGGAGTAATCTTTTCCATCTAGAAACTTAGAATCATAGGGAGTTTTCAGGCCTGCTGTGCCCAACTTTCTTTATACATTTTCTTTATTTTGAGTCTTTCTTTTGTCAAGTTGGGCATCATCCTGTTTAGTTTTTCCAAAGTTAGTGGCTTAGACATTCTGCTATGCGTTGAGAGAGACACTTAACCATTTGTGGTGAGTAAAAATCCTGGGCAAGGAAAAATCTGTTATATGTTATAGTTAATAGAATCACAGAATGTGAGAGTGGAAGGAGAATTTTAAGAATCATTTAATCTGGTGACGGTAAATTTGTGCTATAATGCCCCCATATTCCAACTCCATGGCAGACATTACTAACTGAACACAGCACTCTTTCCTGTTGAGTCTGGATTCAGTCTAATAATTAAAACACAGCCTGCCAGGCTTTAGTGGGAATCAGTGGGACTTAGGTGAAATCTATTTGCTGTCCTTGATCACGTCCAGCGTCTCATTTTACAGGCAAGAAAGTGGAAGGTTATAGAAGAGAAATGACTTGGCCAAAGTAACTTCTGGTAAGGAAGGGACAGAGCTGGGGTCCGAACCCAGGTCTCTTGACTCTAAAACTAGCATTCATCCTTTCATCCTTGATAAAACTTTTCTTTACTTGTACTTTTAGCCTGCAGAGGCTCTTCCAAATGACAATCTTTATTTTCTTATGCAATTTCAATAATGGAAATGATTCTTAGACTCCTGAATTAATGATTTGGATTGTGTTGTCACTTTTGCCTGACATTTTTTTCTCCCCAAGTTTGGTGCTTTTCAGAGGAGTCTGTAGATGAAGTATGGATGCTCAGTAATACATATGGTAGGAAAATATTTTGAGATATTAAATGCATGCATACATGATATAAGATTATATAAAATGTCAATTTTATGTTACTGCTTTGCACACTGGAGCCACTTATCTTAATTCCAAATTCAAATTCATTTTCTAATGAGCAATTAATTGAATGAAGGTTTTGTTTTAATGAAAATTTTTTAGGAAAGACAGGCATGACAATTGTCTTGTATATTTATAAGAAAAAGGGTGACAGGCCATATATAATTCCCTGAAAAAAATCTGAGGCTGTAGGAAGAAAGATGTTACCTTTTCTTTAGAGGAGGATAATGAAGGAACAACTCTGATTATATTTAAGTAGATGCCCAGTATGGTACCAACTTTATGGGTCCTGAGAATTGTAATGGGCCTCCTATTAAAAACCACATTAACCCTCTATTGACTATAATGACTTTTGTCTTTTGGAAGGTGGTGTTCTTTTTTTATTCCATATGGGACTCATTACCCTGAGGGAAAGTTAATAAGCTCTCTTCCAGACCTGCTTTGCCATGAATCCTTGTTAAATTCCAAGACTAATAGGAAATGAATTGAGCTAATAAAAAGATACCTTAATAGTTAAAAAAATCTTAGGGAAAAATTAAAAAAGGCAAATGGCAATGGCTTTAAAGAATAACCTTAAACATTAGCTACAGAGCTCATAATGATCATTTTTTTAAATGTATAATTTGTTTTATAATTTACTTGTCCTGATGATGCATGTGTACTTCCACCTTATCTGTATTGGCTCCATGATTAACTATTTGGAACAGCATTTATGGTAACTGGGAGCTAAAAAGTTGCGTCAGTTAGCACAAAGTGCTGGTAATTAACTTCCTAAGGCACCTTTACTGTTGGGTAAAAAATAGGCTCGATAAAATTTATACTATGTCATATGCTGTGACAGAAGCTCATCCATCCTCTGATTTCAAACAAGGTATTAGAAACAGGTTGAGTATCTTGACAAATATAACCTAAAATTGTCATTTATATAAGACCAATTCATTTTATAACAGTGATGACTCACTTTGGAAAGGATGTATAGCAACAAACTTAGCAGGTATTTTGAGCTGATGAGGAGTGCAAATTCTTGCAATTTGACATTGTTTCCAGAAACTCTTGGGAAAGTGAAGTCTAAGTCACAGGAAGCCTAGGGACTTTCAGTTGCTATTTGTGGATGCCTGGGAAGCTCAAATAAAGGAGGAATGTCATTTCTACAATTTGTAATGGGTTGGTTGGCACAAACAGCATCATGGGACTCTCAGGAAAATGAGAAAAAGTTTCCCATCTTTTGAACTAAAAGGAAAAAATCTGTTCCTGCAATGTTTTTTTTAAGGAAAGTTAACAAAAGTAAACACAGAAAAATTTCACCCATACCTCTTCAAAGAGCGATATACTCTGTAAACACAAACAAGTAAAAGTTAATGTTCTTAAAAATGTAACTTTTACTGATCCATTTCTATGGAAAGGCTGTTTCTTGAACCACTCTATCTTCCTCTGAATAGAGATGGCAGGAGTTTTAAGTTGCTAAGTATTCAGTGCTGACACAGCTTTGGACATATCACGTAATCTCCCCCCATCCTCAGTTTTTCTCATCTTTAAAATGGAGTCAATAATACTGGCTGTATTTATTCCACAAGGCTAGTGTGTCACACATGAGTTGAGATCTGTAAAAGGAATTGATGATTGGCGAAGGACTAGATTTTAACTAGAAATGGAGTTCTAGCTGAGCCTTATGTTTAGTTTAGGAAGTGTAGTGAATTTCTCTATGCATTACCATTTTTGCTAACCCATGTTTGTATGATCCACTGCACTTATTAAAATATTTCCTTGAAGAAGGACTTAGCAATTGTAAGAGCTCAGAGGATAAGTCATCCCACTGCCCACTCCAGATGTGTTTTCACACATTTCTCCTTGGTTTGCTGGTATTTCTTTGTTATTTTTGCCTCATTATAAACCATGTTTTAGTGGGAACCACACACACAGAAGAGTCAATAGTTCAATATCTTTGGCAAAGAGGATAGGTTGGCATAACATTTGTAGCTGTGAAAAAGTTATGTAGTCAGTATATTCCAGTCTTGAGGTCAGTTATATATGATAAGCTTGCAATCATTATAAATAACATAAGTCAGAAGGAAAAGAAGACTCCATCTCCAAATCTCAGCATTCTAAAGTGCAATCTTTGTGACAACAGGGTTACTGCGGTAGAGGAAAGGGACCTGGCTGATTTTTACATTCCTTCCTTTACTTACTTTTGAGTAGATGCTGGGACAGCAGCAGCAGCAGCAAGTAGTCCCACAGCATTGGCAAGGGCATCCTGGGTGCCAGGCACAGCGCCAGGTGTTTGCATGCACTTCACACTGACACCTCCTAACAACCCCGTCAGACACTTCTTTCTCTATTTTATAGACCAGGGAGTGAGGCTTGGAGAGGTTAAATATCTTATCAAAAGGTATGGAAGCTGGCAAGTAGAGATGGCAGGATATGAAGCCAGATCAGTCTGATGCCAAAGTTCAGACAATTCGAAACTCCACATCGCACCGTCATCCCTCCCAGAAAACCCTGTGTGTGCCTTTTTATTTGTATCCAAGATATCAACTTCTTGTGTGACTCACTGGAATTTGAGTTCTCTGCATTGTTTCAGATTTATTTCTTTTTCTTTTCTTTATTGGAATAACAGAAAGGAAGACAGGAGGGCAGGAAGGAAGACAGGAAAGAAGAAAGGAAGGAAGGGAGAAAGAAAAGCTCACTTATGTTAAATCAGTTTTTGAGGGTTTTAGTTCTTATTTCTCAACAGAATGATATACTTCTGTTTTAAAAAATTATCTGTTCTCCTTCTGCAACCAATTTGTTAATCATGTTTTGGTGACTGACTTTTGGGCACATTTCCCAGAAACTTTAAGGCAAACCCTTAATAAACACTAATAAGTCTGAATGCAGAAGCAGCCTATTATTATTCATGGACAGTATTACGTAGAATTAAACTTTTGGAAACTGCACGAAACACATTCAGCTAGACATGAAAGTAAGCTGAATTTCCATTTGGTTTGCTTCTTGCTGAGCCTTCAAATTATAAAGTGAAGCAAAGCCAAAAGATTAATACAATGAAAACAAAGATTGGGAAATTAAATGACACGATGCAATTTTCTGCCTCATCGGGCTGGCACCAATAATATGCAAAGGAAAGTCTGCTTAGTGTTGGTTAGTTGCTGTATAAATGCAGACAATCAGTCTCCTTCTCGAGGGAGACCATTTTCTTGAATCATATAGCTATTGACTCTTCCAATTACCAGAGCCCCCACGCACAGTTCAGCATTATCTATTTTTTTAACTTGCTGCTGTACTCTGCATGGTATTATTATTATTATTATTATTATTGTTAGCATTTACACAGGTACAGGCTTTTATGTTATCTGAAATATTTTAACGATAGCTTCTGGGCATTCATAAAAAACTGGAGCCTACTGCCATACTCATAATTAAATAATAATAATATTTTAGAAAATGGATCTTTATGGATAGTTGAAAGCCATAAAGAACTGTCTCTAAATCACACCTATCAGAGGAACATTAGCTCATGGTTGATGTCTCACATTTGGGCTTCTGTTGACACACTACCCCTAATGTATCATTGCTGATCATTGTCAAGATTTGTTCTAAAGTGATTTGTGTAATAAGACTCAGCTCTAAGCCACCCCCAATATTATTTGAAATTACTTTTATCACAGTTGTATTCAAAGGCAGTCATGTCTATACTACCAAAATTCTCCAGGTGATTCGGAAGTCCTCTGGAGAATTAAATTGTGCATTAACTTTCAAATCTGTCTCTAACTCTGCCAGACAGTATAAACCAGTCAACACTAATCAATCTCCTGCAAAGTATGGAGCACCACGCTTGATCTGAGGAAGAGAACAGATTGCTGCAGGCCTCTAGCACCTTGGAGAGAGAATGTCCTCTCCCATATCACTTCTGGGCCATCTGCAGGCACCAAGCAGGAACGAAAGAGAGTGCTCGGCCACCCAACTACCTCCCCCACCACCCAAGGCCTGCCATAGCTTCTCTCTCTCTTCTTCCAAAGGCAAATTCTTTCAAAGTGGAAACGTGCGTGGGTGTGTGTGTGTGTGTGTGCGTATGTGTGTGTGTGTGTATGTGTACATTTGTTTTTATTCATTGTAATAATAGAGGGCAAAATGTGCAAAGGAAATAATATTTACTACAGAGAATAATCAACTTTCTACTTGTTTGGTAGACTTCTACTTAGCTATTCCATTCTGGAATTTCCTGTAAAAACTCATTTTTAGAAATCGATTTTAGACCTTTTTTCCCCCTGTCAGATTTCTCAAATGTCTTTGAAGATATTGATTTCAAATTTCCCTTTTAAACCATCAAAATACTTAAAAGATGTGTAAAGTTCTTTCAAATTATGACAAATGGAAATTAAATCTGTCCAGTGGTCAGACATCCAGAAATGGAAAAGGAAAGATTGAAATGAATCATATCAAGTAGAGCAGTAAAAGGGTCCATATAGTTGCCAGATTTTATTTTGTTCCTTTTTACTTTTTGCTATTTTTTAAAGATAGACATTTGAATTTTAGAGTGGCTAGCTTAGGATTTACTTAATTTTTGTAAAAGAACATGCCTTATCAGTCTTCTCTGGCTACCTTCTAATTTTTATCTTTGTACTTCACAAATATGATTGGGTTGGAGATGAAGCCATCTATATTTGAGACCCTCTAATGTGGTAATTTTTAAACGTGATACTAAGCCTTAAAAATAATGATGCTGAATTATTATATATCTCATTCTGGCTCTTCCCATTACTATTGTTTTCTTCTTAATGGAAATGAACCACCTTTACCCTAGAAAAAAGAATACTTCACATTTTGTGCAAAATTCTGAAATGAATTTAGGACAGACATTATTTCACTTGAGAGAAATGCGCTGAAATGTGTAATCTCACCTCTTAGGACCTTAATCGAGTACACAGAGACTGAAGAATTTCTTTTTGGCTTATTATTAAAATGAAAGCTTCAGGTTTTCCTTGCTGTCTTTCTTGAGACAGTATAGCATGGATAAGTGCATGGGTTATGGAGTATGACTGCCCTGACTTGAATCTGGCCTCCACTATTTACAGCTATTGGCCTTGGGTGAATTACTTCACTCTCTGTGACTTGGTTTCTTCAGCTGTCAGATGGGGATAAGAATAGGACCTTTATCACAAAGTCGTTGTGAGTACAAACTGACTTAATACACACAAAGTGCTTAGAATAGTGTCTGTCCCTTTTTTCAATATTTTTCACTATCTAAATCTTCCTAAATAATAAAATAGTTCAAGAAAAATAAAGGTTAATAAAAAGATGGTGACAAGCCCCTAATGATTAGTAATAGTTTTCTGGGCTGTGAATGCTCCTTTCGATTTTCTTTATCCAATATTTCAGGTACTCTTGATGCGTTCATTACCTTGGTGGAAGAAAAAGAAGGAATGAAATGCAAAAGCACAATGGGCAGATTTTTAATAGAATGTCTTCCCAGATGAAGGAGTGTTATAAGTGCTTCAGTTTTCAACACAGTTTATGGTTGCTGAACTTAATAATAAAATGCATTTTGGCTTTACCTACTTTTTTGGTTTAGTTAAAGAGTAACACAATCCTTAGTGCATCCTCAAGGAAAAAAAAGTTTTATAAAATTTCAAGGGACCCACATGTTTCTACAGTGGTACAAATTTATTCTCATAAAAATAAGTATCCTGAGAAGAGAAATAAGATAAGGAAAGGTTTTGGGGAATTTCTTAACTTTCTAGAGCATACTTAACTATGTCCTTTGGTTATTACTAAAGAGGTTTTGTATGGGACTAATGGTAGATAGTGCTATCATTTTTTTGACTTTTTGCCAAATCATTTATTCCCAATGATGTACAACTTGATGTGGATGTCTCTCTCCTTAGCCAGGCATGATTCACTACTATTGAAACATTTTTCTGTAATGTGTTGATTTTTCTGTTTCTGTGATGGTATTGAAGTTACCAGGATTCTTTCCCCTTGAAAATATAAAATATGGGCAAAACCTAAAAGCCTCTAGGATTAATTTTTATTTAAATTAAAATATATTTTGATAATGACTCTGCAAATGACACAGGTAAAATCATCACTTACTTGTGGCACATGGAAACATACTTTGAACTACAGCTTCTGGATGCCAGTTGTGGTTCAAAAAAGAAAATGCCCCCCTTTTCACTAAATTCACACTCCACTGAGTTCCAGAAACAGGAGTTAACCCTGCAAGAGTAGTAATTGAGAGTAGTAATTTTCAAGTAAGCGACCCCAAAGTCAGACTACCCTAAGGTTATTTAGTGATAGTTTGTAAAATTTAGAATTTTGCTTCAATCAGTCTGTCAATTACTGAAGGGTTAAAGATGAGCTTGGGAAAAGGAAGAGGGGGGTCTTAGAGGCATTTCCTCAAGCTTTTAGCATTCCTGTATGGCAGGTTGAGTCACACCAGTTTTTATTAAATGATACATAATTCAGTGATAAATTGGCTTAGCTCTGCCTGTTATGAGTGGGGCCTGAGGTGTTACAGGGGTCAGCACAGAGGCACTGTGGCTGTTTCGTGTCATTAGTTTTCTGTGAGTTGCAATGTGTAACCCACTCTAGCACATGTCTTTCATTAGTGGCTACAATGCACGCTTTGTGTGTGAACATCCTTAGATGGTAAAAGCCAATTTAGAGCGTTCTCACCTTCCTTTTATGCCAGTGGATTCCATCAGACCCACATGTGTGTGGAGCTAAAGGCTTTTGTGGCGGGGTCAGGCTCATTTCCCATTTGCATTGCATCCTGCCTGGCTGATCCAGGCTAGAAGCTCTCTCTGAAGTTAATGGGTGTTGAGCACTGAATAAAACCATAGTGTCAACTTGCCAAACTTCCTCCTCTCTGGAGTTCAGAAAGCTCTTGTAATCCCACTTCCTTTATAAAGCTTTCTTTTGCTAAGTGGAAGACAGTGAGTTATTTTCTTCCATTAACTCAGATATAAAACCCAGACTTGTTTTCTATCAACACATACACCCCTTGCCCGCCCCCTACTGGTCCACATACTACTAACAATGGACTTAGCTTTTGGTAAGGTTTGCGTGTGTGCAAGCAGTTACCTGTATGTTAATTAGCCCTTGTGGACACATACATCAGCAATTACTACAAAGCTAGGATGTTTAAACTCATTGAGCATCTACAGTCAGTGAACAGGTGGGTACTTTATATTAATAAAATGGATGAAGATCATGGTTTCTGCCTTATTCAATTTCCACCTCTTTCTTAGAGTTGTCTTTTCAGTTGAGATTAGATATGTTTGGAAAGAGAATAGTCAACTGCAAAGGGGAAGGCTCTGTGAGAATATGGCCTTGAGTTGGACCAAAACGTGTTTACATCTGGGCTCTATCACTTTTTACATATGTGGTATTCTCATGTGATTATTTGAGTCTCTGTTTTCTCAGTTGAGAAATGGTTACCATAATACTTCTCTCTTGAGACTGTTGTGTTAGATGAGATTTTATACACAAATGTGCCCAGGGAGTTTCCTGGCATGTAGTCTGTAGCCATTCATTCATTGATTCATTTATAAAGTATTTCGAAGACCTACAACCATGTACCAGGCACTGCTTTAAGCATGGAGGATGAAAGAGACAAAAAGAAAATTCTTATAGTGAGATCAGAAAGATAATAAACATAGTAAATAAATGTATTAATATTATATTGTATGTTAGAGGGATAAGTGCTATGCTGAAAATCAAAGTAGGATATATACAGGGCAGTTTTAATGCCATAGGATGGACAGGTAAAGCTTCTTTGGGAAAATGGCATTTGGGCAAAGACTTGGAGGTGAGTGAGTGAACTGTCTGGATATTTGGGGGAGACCATTCGAGAAAGAGGGGCCAGCCAGTGGAAGGAGGGTCCTTTGCACATGCTTGGCCAGTGAGGTAGGGGCAAGAGTAGTGGGAGATGAGGCAATAGGGGCCATTTCACTTAGGACTTTTAGGCCATTGTGAGGACATTGATTTTAATATGAAATGAAGAGTTGTTGGAGAGTTTTGACCAAAAGAGTGATATGATCTGATTTAGTGTCTTAAGTTGAGTTCTCCTGGAAACAGACTCTGAGTGGTATAGTTACATGCAGTAGATTTATTTGGGGAATGTTCTTAGAAGCAACACCTCTGAGGGAGTGAGGGAGTAGGATTGGGCAGAGGGAGAAGCTGAAATGTAATGCAATGCAGTTGCAGCAGAGGCTTCAGCTAATCCACAGGGAGTCTTGGAGCTGGCAGGGGCCTTCAGAGGTTTCCCAAGTTGAGACAAAGGGATGGCACTTTTGTATCCTCGCATTGATTAGTCATTGTTTATACCTCGGGGAAAGGGCAGCAGCTCCCTTGGGGTGAGGGCAATTCCCACAAGGGGATTCAAATGTAAGCTATTGGCAGCCAATGCTTTCAGCTGCTGAGGTAGTAGGTACTTCAGACCTGAAAGGGAAGATCTGGGTGAGGCCTCACAGCATCCACTATACTTAGGTTTTATCAAGACCTATAGAGCGTAGCTGGCTGTTACATTGAGGATATGTCATAAGGGGAAGGGGGGAAAGGAAGATGACCAGTTAGTAAGCTATTGCAAACATCCGAAAGTGAGGTGACGTGTCGTGGGCCAGTGTGGTGGCATGTAGGAGATAAGAAGAAACAGGATTCTGGACACGTTCTGAATGGAGTACTGATGTATTGGATGGAGCATGTGAAAATAAGAAAGGACTCAAGAATAATTCCTAAGATTTTTGGCCTGAACAACTGTAAGGATAGAGCTGCCATTAAGGGGTGAGGGGAAGATGGTGAGAGAAGTAAGTTTGGGTGAGGGGGAGTCAGGAGCTCAATTTTACATGTGTTGAGTCAGACATGCCTACTAGACATTCAAGTGGGTGTGTTCAGTAGGCAGATGGATATATGAGTTTGATCTAGAGAGGTATTTTGGCATATTTAAGACCATGAAACTGGATGAGATCACCAAATGCAGTGAATATATAAGAGAAGTTCTAGAAATGCTCCCTGAGGTCTAGCTTCCTATAGCTACCTTTACGATTGGTATTATAATAAGTTACCTCCTTAGAAAAAGAAGATCTTTCCCTCAGCAAGCTATGGTGGTTGTCTTACAGAGACATTGTGGTAGACAGAATAAAGGGTCTCCCAAAATGTTCATGTCCTAATCCCTAGAACCTCTGAATGTGTTATTTTACATGGCAAAAGGGACTTCGTAGAGGTGATTGTTAAGTATCTTGAGATAGGAAGATTATCCTGGATCATCAGTGTAATCATAACATTTCTGAAAAGAGGAAGGCAGGAGGTTCGGAGCCAGAGAAGGAGATATGAGGATGGAAGCAGAGGTAAAGGTGATGTGCTTTGAAGAGGGAGAAGGGAGCCACAAGACAAGGAATGCAGGTAGCTTCGATTAATATAAGCTGTGGAAGGCTAGAGCCTCCAGAAGGAATGCAGCTCTGCCAACACCTTGATTTTAGCCTGTAAAACTTATTTCAGATTTCTGATCTCCAGAACTGTAAGATAATCCTATAAATTCATGTTGTTTTAATGTAGTAATTTGTTATAGCTTCAATAGGAAATTATCGAGCTAAATATGGTCTGCTTTGTCCTGCTTTGCCACAAAATTTAGAGGTCAAATTTTGTGTTGGGGAATTAGGAGTAGGTAACTTTTAGGGCTAAAATATTGATGATTGCTTATAAATAAAAATTCCTTTCAATTGTTACATCTATCTCTCTTATCATATATAATTTTCCATCCGTCTATCTGTCTGTCCAGCCATTCATCCATTGCTTTAGTTTTGAAATCAAACAATACTAATTTTAATGTCTGGTTTTGGCCATGCACTAACTTGGGCAAGTTATAATACTTCCCTTCTCTAAGGCTCATTCCTTGTCTGTAAAATGGAAATAATAATTTCTTCCTTATAGGAGTGTTCCTCACAGATTGACAAAGGGAATGTATGTAAGGCCAGTGCTTGAAACATAGTAAGTACTCAAGAAATGGTGGCTGTAATGATAGTTATCATTATCCTTCCATAGTAGCTGAATTAGGACTAGAAGCCTCAACATCTATCTTCAAATCTTCCTTCTTTATGACCCTTGTGTTCTATTATTTTAATAATCCATTTAGCAGGCCATTGGTATTCTGCTGCCAAAACAATTTATAAGCCAGTTAACCCTGGTGGCTGGACACTTCCAGTGGCATAACATTGTCATACGTGTCACCGACAGTGCAGGGAAAGAACTGTTCACCGCCTTCAGCAGCATATTATTCACCAGCTCCTTTGCCATAAAATGTGCTATGTATGTGAAGGATCCCTCGGTTATATTTTTATTTTACAGCACCTTGCATTGACCATTTTGCAAAATAATGATGCTCCTCTTATCAGCTCATCTTCTGCCAGTCGGTAATTTATCTGAATGGGTTCTTTCAGCAGCACTATTTACAGTGCTGGTGTAGGTGAGGCATCGGCCGTAATAACAGTGGGCCACAGCTGCAGCAGGCGGGATTTAAGGTACTCACTGCTTACATCGGTGAAATGGATGCTAAGCAGGGTTTGCTATTTTCTGGAAGAGAAAACATCTGGAATCAGATACAAATTATTCCCAGGAGAAAACACACCTTTGAATTTGTGTTAAAATCTGAATGCTGGTGTTCGTTTGGAAGTCTGGCTAGTATAGGTATTTAAGCCTGTGCTTTGCTTATTTCTTTGATGCTTCATAGACAGGGAGCTTGGTATAACACAATCAGGTGTATGTAGTAATTTTGAATGGGGAAACACCCTTGACTATAGCTGTTTTCTACCCTCATCTTTTTTTCATACTGGAAGCAGTTATAACCATCCAAACTTCTTCAAGGAAAGGTTTAATTTTTATCTCACCACCCCTCCCCCCCACTTTCTAACTTAAAATGAGTTTTAAAGTCCTTTAGGAAGATTCTGACACTTGAGGATCACCCTTATGTCTATTGTTTTATGAGTAAGTGCAAAACTATGAGACATTGAGGAAGGAAACAGCAGAAGACATAAACAGGTGGAAAACCACACCATGCTCGTGGATTGGCAGAATCAACATTGTTAAAATGAATATACTTAAAAACAATTTAACATGAAAAAGTCAAAATAATGAATCTTTCTTCTGATTCAACTTTGAATACACTTCATTTAATAGTTTGTATACAAATATTTCTTACTTCTTGTAAGTGATGGTTGATAACTATACACATCAGACTGCTGGCTCACCAGATAGACTGATTTTTCTGAATTTGTGTGTCTCACTGCTGATCCATCTGAAACACAAGCCAGCAGGTGTCAGTTTACTTATGAAGCTGGAAAGGGATTCATCAGAGAAAAGAATTCTAGAGCATTATTTGAGTGATATTTGCCTTTCCTCAAAAGAATTTTTATATTTCTACAATTTTATTTGGTTTTTTTTTTCTTGCTGTTGGTAATTTAAAATGCTGATGACATTTTAGCTGATTCGACTTGAAATGTCATTTTCTAGAATCTGTAAAATGGTTATTACAGCTCTGAGCCAGAAATGAATTTGTTGGGTATAACAGTTATATCCTGCCTGTTCTTTTATATACAGTTCATTTTTTTTTTTTTTTTTTTGCAGAAAAGTCTAGCTGGAACAATTGTGCCCAGTTCTATTCTAGAAATTAACATTATTTGCTACTCCATCTCTGTGTGCCTCTGCAATGTGGCGAGAGTCATTTGGATTTGGAATGACTCACTTTGCCAGGTTCAAGTTTGCTAGGTCAGTTTATTAGAGAATAGATTTAGATGATCAGCTTTTTACTGCATCATTCAAGTATAGAGAATATTCAACAGTTATCAATACCAGCAGAGAGAGATACACTTCTACTCTTGTATTTCACTGTCTTTGCTATTGAAATTCCCTGGGTAAAGGTTGCACATTTCACACTCTGGCTCATTTTCACACCTTCAGCAAGCAGAAAAGCATATTCAAAATACTGTAGTCACTGCTGGCCTATGGGAATCTAATCTAATTCCTTAGTGAGAATCCCTTGTCTTTGCCCCAGTCATCCTTTTTTCACACTAAAAGGAAAATGTTCCATCACTTCATAACACTAACATCAATAAATGTTAATAGACTTTGACTGGCTCTGGTACCACAGCACTTGATAGATGCTTTTCTGAGGACAATAAAAAAGTGTTTATTCAAGAAGATGATGATATAAATGGCATTTCTTAAGCTTGTATTTCTGCAGGATGGTGTTTCTAAATAAAGCACACTGGTTGGCTGATGTTCAATGTGTCCTACAAGGGATTGCTAATAAATGTTTTGCTATATTGCTCTTATTTCAAGTTTTCTAGATCTTGCAACAGACTCTTATTCTGACGTCTTTCATCTCATTTTTGTAGTTGTTTATTTTGTTGCCCCTAGAAAAATAAATGAATTTATTTTATATCTTAATGGGAGAATCGCAGCAATGCAACACTAATTTGTTAGTGATTTATAAATATATACTAAAATCATTCTTTGTAGTCATTGTCATAATGTATAATTCTTCTTATAGAAAATATGAGAAAGATAAGAATTTATAAAACGCATGCCCAGTAATTTCATACCCTGACTAAAATATGTTCAGAATAGTAAAGTAACAGCAATGTGCTTTTTGGAATTGATTTTGTATTTAATGATGCAGGAGTCAGGGATCCTTGGTTGTCTGATCTGAAATGCTAAGCCATGAGCAGTGTTGAAATGAAAGATTGAAATAGCTCTGTTATCAATGACAACTTACAACAGCATCTCTGATATGGATATTTCGTTGATTATTAAAATATTTATTTTGCCAGTGGGTAGGATTTTCACTCCTGATATTTGATTTTAGTAACAGTGGTAATCTTACAGTTCTCCCTTTGGGTATAGTAAAATTCTTCCAAGTGAAAGAGAATCAATCACAGATTTCACATAAACAGGGAACATATTAACCACTACAGAGAGAAGCAGCACTTGACACTGAAATGTCTTATCTCCACACCCTACTTCAGCTGTTGTTTTGGGTTTTCATTTGTTTGCTTTGTTTTTATTTTTCCACTGATGTTAATATTAGTATTCATTATGGTTATTTTCTTATTTTAGGGGCAGTTTTTATCCTAGCATCCTAGCCAATGGGGAATTTATTTTCTGAATGTTGAAGATGGCAGTATTGAACTATAATCACATTCATTTCCTTTAAAGTGAAATGAGTATCTTTCCATTGCAGAAGTGATTAAAAACAAATTGAAGGTTAACTATAATTGTTGAGATATCAAAACACACACGTAAACAAACACAGTCTTATGCATGCGTGGACTAGCTGTGTTAATTGACCCTAATAGAGCAGGACATTCATTTATTCATTTATGGACTCACCCCTTTAACAATCATTATACACTTATAGCTGACGCAGTGGTATTTTATGAGCTTCCAACTGAGTTGAATAGGTGAACTTTTAATAAATGAGGTTTTCACTTATTGGCTCATGTCAGGGGCCATATATAGATAGATACTGTGTGAATATAATATATAGAAAAATACAACTTTTTTAACCAAAGGGTACATAATCGATGGAACAATATTGTAAATAAATAGTCCATTACTAACAGGCTACAAAAATCTTCCAAGTTTACTTCCATAATAAGCAACAATGGTGTGCAAATAAATGTATAGGATATAAATGTAACATTTAAACTATGTAGAAATTCTAGTTTTAATGGGGATGCCTGTACTATAGTAGGAAATAAGAGAGAGAAGAAAGTTGTAGTGGTTAAGAACATGGCACTGTACTTATCCTGCCTGGGCTGGAACCTAGGTCTCTATTTATTGGCTTGGGAAATTACAATGCTTCTGGGCCTCCATCTGTTAATAAGTGTAATGGAGACTGTTATAAGAAACTAGGTCCCCAGGGTTATGTAAAAATTGGAGGAGATCATGCATGTAAATCCCTTAGCATACTTCCTGGCCTAGAATAAACCCTCAGTAAATGTAAGCTATTAATAGTATTGTTACTACAGGTTCATACATGTGAAAATTTATTGGCTTGGTAACCTCAAATTTTTTAGTATTAGTTAATAACTAATACACAGATATTTAACTTTTTCAACTTAAAAGATCAGAAAGTATGACAATCATGGTAGCAGTGCCAAATATATATGTGCTATAAAATGGTAAGTGGCCAGTTAAATTAGACCTAAAGAAACACTTTTTTAAAGACATGATGTAGCTATTGTTTTCAACATAAGTGACAATGAGGATTTATTTTTTTTTTTGCTTTCCATATATGATACTTTTTCTTCCATTACAAAATACTTAAAGTATTCTCTTTAAAATAGAATGGTTAAAGATGTCATCACATGAGTTATTCTATCTTGCAATGGCATTTTAATTAAATTTGTTTTGACTTATCAAGAGTTATTGTGTTAATAGTGAGTAGGGTCCATGCAGAAGTATGTGATTGAGAATAGCAGGTAGAGATAATGTGTTTCCAACAATTGGGAGATGAGTGAAATCACATATATTCTTTACAGTTCCATTCAAATATTATCTCCACCTTCATGTTCTCTCTATCTTCTTAATTTCTTTCAGAATTTTCTTTTCATTTATCTTTACTTTCTTGACATATGATATATTCTCATTTCTTTTTTAACATTTATAGCTTTTTATTATTTACCTACCTTCCTAGCCTCAAGAGCAGACATCAGCAAAGTCTTCATGGGCTTTCTAGCTTCAGCTTTTGATTCTTCGTAGGCATTTTAAATATATAAGTTTGCATTTTTTATTTTTAATTTTAGTTTTAATTGATACATAATAATTATACATATTTATGGGGTACATGTAATATTTTGATACATGGATACAATATGTAATAATCAAATCAGGGTAATTGGGATATCCATCACCTCAAACATTTATTATTTCTTTGTGTTGGGAACATCCCACATCTTCTCGCTATTTAGGAATATGCAATAAATTATTGTTAATTATAGTCACCCTACTGTACTATCAAACACTAGAACTTATTCCTTTTAACCGTGGTTTTGTACCTACTTACCAACCTCTCTTTATCCCCACCTGCTCTGTAGGCTTCCCACCCTCTGGTAACCACTATTCTATTCATGACTTTTATGAAACTAGACCCCTATCTCTCACCATATGCAAAAATCAAAATGGACTTAAGGACTTAAATGTAAGACCTAAAACTATAAAACTACTACAATAAAACATTGGGAAAACACTTCAGGACATTGGTCTGGGCAAAAGTTTTTTTAATACAACCTGAGAAGCACAGGTAACAAAAGCAAAAGCTGACAAGCGAGATTACATCAAACTAATTTGCATTTTTTGAGCCTTGTTTCATAAAGTATTTGGGGAGAGAGCATAGAAACAGAAATATAATAGGCAGAATCTTAGAACTAGTCACATTTTAGTTTTGACCAAAGCATAAGAAAATAAATATAAGGTACCTGATGAGTGTATAAAAATCATTTTTTAGCATACACAAAATTCACAAAAAAGATAGTTTGCAGAAATTTTTCCTTGCCTCTCTATCAAGGAACAGAAGCCTGGAGTGTAACCACCATGGAAACATAGAAAGCATCAAAAGGGTTGGCTGAGTAACTTTAGTGATGGGATGGTCTAGAGCATGATTCTGTGTTGACATTGATTGGGATTCCTGGAGATTGTTAATTCTTGGGATGTTTCTCATGGACCAGACACATCCACATAGGAGAGAATGAGTGTGTGGTTATCTTGGCCCTCATTTTTTAAAATCTTGAGTAACTGATAAGGGTCTTTGACACAAATATTTTCTGTGGATTGAGAAGGGTGTCACCAACGGCATTCACTCAGATCACCAGAACTGAGAAAAGAAGAGCCCAGCAGGGAACATCTGAAAAACAAGAGTTAATGTCCAACAGGCAGAGTATCATCTTTAACTGTCTATCTTCCAGACTTACCCAGGGATGTCAGCTTTAGCATCTGCCAGAAAAGAAAGAAATTCCACCCAAGTCAGAATTGCCCTTTCTCTCCCTACTGCTCCATTTCTTCCTGTCCAGATCCCAGAGAGAAATGAAATATCATTCAGCAAGTGGGGGAGGATGATTCTCAGAAAATGTTTCCTGTGAAAGTAAATAAACATAATTGTCTATACATTTTCTTTGTGTTACCTTGAGATGTCTCTTAATATAAGAATTTATCTGTGGAATAAGAAAATATGAGAACCCCATTTTCTTCCGATGATGGATATTTATAAGATTTATTTATTTTTAATTATATATTGACAAATTATAGTTGTATATATTTATGGGGCACAAAACGGTGTTACAAATTTTGAATACGATGCAGAATGATTAAATTAAGCTAATTAATACATCCAGTACCTCAAATATTTATTTTTTGTGATGAGAACATTATAAATTTACTCTTTGTGATATTGAAATGTACAGTATATAGTTATTAGCTATATTCATTATGCTGTGCAATTGATCTCCAAAAAACAATTCAAACTTACTTCTCCTATGTAACTGAGGGTTTGTACCCTTTAACTACAACGATGAATACTTTTTAATTTAAGATTTGATGAGTTGACCTTTACAAGCTCTGGGACTAGGACAGGAAGTAAGATATGTGATGGGGCCTGATCAAATTAAAAAGCTTCTGCACAGACAAAGAAACTATCACTAGAGCAAATAGACAACATACAGAATGGGAGAAAATATTTGCATGCTATACATCTGATAAATGGCTGATAACTAGAATCTATATAGAAACTCAGGAAAATCAGCAAGAAAAAAATCAAACAACCCCATTAAAAAGTGGGCAAAGGACAGGAATGGAAACCTTTCAAAGAAGATAGACTAATGGCCAAAAAACATAGAAAAAAATGCTCGACATCTCTAATCATCAGGGAAATGCAAATCAAAATCACAATGAGATATCACTTAACTCCAGTGAGAATGGCTTTTATCAAAAAGTCCCATAAGAACAAATGATGGTGTGGATGTGGAGAGACAGGGACATTCATACACTGCTGGTGAGACTGCAAACTAGTACAACCTTTATGAAAAGGAGTATGGCGATACCTCAAAGAACTAAAAGTAGTACTATTTGATCCAGCAATCCCACTACTGGGCATCTAGACAAAGGAAAAAAAGACATTCTATAAAAAAGATATTTGCACTTGAATGTTTATAGCAGCACAATTCACAATTGCAAAGATGTGGAAACAACCCAAATGCCCATCAATAATGAGTGGATTAATAAAATGTGGTACATGTATGCCATGGAACACTACTCAGCCATAAAAAGTGGTGATCTAGCACCTTTTGTATTATCCTGGATAGAGCTGGAGCCTATTCTTCTAAGTGAAGTATCGCAAGAATGGAAAAATAAACACCACATGTACCCACCATTAAATTGGTAGTAATTGATCAACACCAACATGCACATATAGAAAGTAAAATTCATAGGGTATCAGGCAGGTAGGAGGCAGGGAGAAGGGGATGGGTAAATCCATACCTAATGGATGTGATGTCTGCTGTCTAAGGGAATGGGCATGCTTTTCAGGTGGTACAAAGACAATTTATGTAACCAAAGCATTTGTACCCCCGTAATACTCTGAAATAAAAAATAAAGAAAAGAAAATAAGCATAGCATTGTTTAAGAAGACAAGGGTTGTTGAAAACAACCTGGAAGTTAAAAAGATAATAGAACAATAATAATAAAAAAAAGATTTGATGGGAAATTGAGATTCAGAGATATTACTAGATTGATGATATAATTCAGCTTAGGTTTTTCTTGATTAAAAACATTATTTGAAGTCTTAAGAGATGTAAAAGTTTCAGTATCTTCAAAAAGTATTCTAATGTCAAATTAAGAAACCTTGTAAACTGAGCTACTTAAATATATTCATGGGGTTTGTTTATACAGTATTATACCATGAGATTAAATGGGTTTAATTGTGCTATTTGAATGTTCATTCAGATGTGGTTATTTCCATGACAGATAAATACACTCTTGCCACTTATAGAGCAATGGCAGAAGTATAATAAATGTACACATTGGGGTTTCCAGAGATATATTTTTCTCCACAGCAGATTTAGTAGGCATGCTAACAAAGTTTTAACAGTGCTTGGTGGAATGTTAAAATTAATGCAAGTGCCTGCTCTTTCTGCTAATATAAACCAGAAACTTCTCCATATGCCAAGCCATTGGTAGTTCCCAAACTTGCTTGCAATCAGCTTGTATACTTCAATAAAAATAAATGTGAAACATATGAATGTGTCTCTGTCTCACCCCTAGAGATTAGGACTTAATTGGTTTGAGGTGGAGATTATTATTTCATTGGTCTAGGGGGCTAGGGAGTGGAGCTGTGTTTTGAAATTTTCAAAAGATCCCAGAGTGATGCTAATGTGCATAACAGTATGGGAACTTCAGCATTAAGTAATCATTTTTCTTTTAAAATGTTTTCCCTCACATGCAGCAAGAACAATTTTCCAGTCATTAGTGAAACTGCTAATTCTGTAATGAAACAAAACCAAACCTCCATTCCTTTCTGTAAATAAAATTACCAGGCCAATTCCAGAAAGCTTTACAGTAAAGTTAATGTTGCATGAAACTACTCAATTAAAGATTTCTTAAAGGGGAATTTTATATTTGTTATGATAGAAATATTTATTAATAATATCATGTCTAATTTTCAAATTTTATAGAAATTCTATAGGATTATTTATTTTTGATCTACCTATCTGGAAACTGAAAACTGCATTACATAGATCGGTGTCCTGAGAAGGACAATTCTTTGTATACATATTTCATTTACTCATTCAATCATTCATCCATTCATTTATTCATATATTAGTTTATTACATTCTTCAGTCTTTGATCAATGGCTACTATGTGGCAGTTCTTATGTGAAACACTATAGGAAAAAAAGAAATGAAAAATGTTATTGATTTTTAAATTTTTTGAAAATTCTGCTACCCTTTGGCACAGTAATAGTAAATAATTCAAGAGAAACAATAACAGATGAGCACAAAATGGATATATAAGAATGTTAAGCAGCACACAAATTACATTAGAAATTTCACAAAAGGAAAATTTGAAAATTTTAGTAAATCCATATTTAGGGATGTAGGGGGCAGTTAGCACTTTTTTTTTCAACAGTCCATATTCAAGTATGTGAAATAGTTCTTATCTAAGTATTCAAGAAAAACTCTTATGATCTGTTAATAACTCTAGCTTTAAATTTGGATCATATATTACATATCAGGTTCTGTGATAAATCCTTCACATATATTATCTCATGCTAATCTTCATAACAATCCAATTAGGTAGGTTTTATTAGCCTCATTTTATATGCAAGAAAATTGAGGATAAGAGAAATTAACTGACTTTTCAATGTCATATACCTATTAAAGAACTGAGCTCAGTTTGGAAGGCCCAAAGCATATATTCTTAACTCTTTTTCTGTGTTCTTAAAGAACAGAAGCAGAATATATAATTTTATAGGTGGTAGAATCAAAGTTTAATTTTATATAATAAATATTTTATTATAAGGGATAGTGAGTAATTTTTACCATCATTTTTTCCTCTCTTTTTCTCTCTCTTTTTTTATACTTTATATAACAATATGGATTGAATTTATAATAAGGAAAGCAAAATAAACATATATACAAAGAGTACCTGTGCTCTTCAGGAGTTTCCCATATATCTGAGGAGAGTAATTCTCCTGTCCTGGCCTTGCTTACCCTGGCGTCTGCAGTAGAGAAGGGCAGACCTCATCTCTTGTCATCAGCAGCAACTGTGTTCCTGGCCAGGTTCAAAATCTAGGGGGGAAGAAGAAGTGCGACAGGTCGGGTCCTATGCTGCTGGCTGGTTTCACAGTCTTGATCCTTGTAAAAGTAGCCTCCCTGGATGGGCCTGGTAGGTGAGGAAAGCCAATTCTCTTTATGCTTATTCTCTGGCTCCATCATCCAAACAATTAGTTAGCCCTTTCTTTGCCTCTAGAAGTCTGCAGTCCTCCATCTGTTTACTTCAGTTATGAATTAGGCACCTACACTTGGTATTTTCCATAGATCACTACCTCCATCCCTTCCCTGAAAGAAGGGGTGGGGGCTATGATTATGGCAACAACTTTCTCTAATGAAATTTCATCATCAATCCACTTCTTTTTGTGTCCAACCTCTTTTTCACAATCTTCCTCTGATTTATGGGTCTACCAGGATACAAGGAAGAATTTCTTGGAAACATTCAAATTCTGCACATGGAAGTGAGGGGTTTATAGTCACTTTTTGGTATTGTAACACTTATACTGAGGAAAACTCATTGAAAAGTGGAGAGGGAAGCATCCTGTTTGAACTCCAATTATGTAAGTGCAATAGCAAAATATACATAATATTTTGAATACCAAGAAGGAAAATTTATTTTCCCACAGGTGGACTATAGATAATCTCTCCAGACAAATATATATTTTTCACCCCTCCTACAATACACACACATTTTGGGCTCTCGCATTCATCATTACTGAGGTACCTGAGAATTGATTTCATTTTAAAAACAGGATGACAGAGGAAAACATGGTGGATTAGTGGTGACGTCCTGGCTCTCTGCTCCCAGAGTAGGAGGTGAAGAACGCAGACAACTGTATATGAGTGGATCACTCTCCCACAAGAACAGCAACAACGCGGGACAAGTAGCACTGGAAAATGAAAAAAAAAAAGGTGAATTGGAGAATCGACCACAAAGTCTGGAGAGTGTGAGATATACAATAGGGAATACAATAGGGAATAGAGAATGGTACAACTGAGCCCTTAGGCTGGCCAGGACAGTGTGGTCTGACTCACAGGAGGACGACTCTTCCTCCACCAACCTCCACATCCACTCAGGCAGGGAAGCGCCTGAAGTCAGTGCAAAGTTGTGGCACGGGATGACAGGCTGTGTGGAGAAGAGACAATAGCAGGAAACATTTTGAACTCTCCAATGCTCTGTGCTAGGTCCACACTGGGAGGGGAAGGGACTGGTCTGAGTGGACACTTTCTGTGTGGGCAGGAGGGAGTTTGGAGAGAGGCACCTCGCCTCTGGTGGTCACCGGACCACAACAAAGGAGATGAACGCCGAAAGGGAGACTCTGCCCCTGGAAACCATTGAAGATTCTGCCGGCACAGGGTGGCAGCAAGAGTGCAGGACCCTCTACTGGACTGATGTGAGACTGAGGGTCAGCGAAACAGTGGGGACAGCCTGCGGCTTGTTGACAGCCTGCCAAACATAGCACCTGCAGCCCCCTGAGCAGTTGCCTACAGCGCTAGCTCTCTGTGGGTAAGCAGCCGCCATTTGAGGGGGTCCATAGCCTAGAAACACTGTGGCGCATTGCGGTTCTAGACACCACCCCTTCCCCAGCCCAGCACGACAAGCTCAGGCACTGGTCTCAGGCAACGCCTCTGCCCCTGTCTGACGGAGCAGGCCACCCTTGGAGGAGGGGAGTAAGAGACAAGCCGCTTTCTGAACATTCCTCCCCCAACTGAGCCTCTTACCTTTTCACTCCTGCAGGACAAGCCCCACCCTGGGAGGTGCAGAGTGAGGAGAGAGGCTGCTTACTGGTCTGAGACCCACCTTGCCGGCCTCAGGCGGTGCCCCCCCACCCACAGCTAGTACTAGTACTTCCTGCCACAGGACAAACCCTGCCCTTGGAGATGCGTAGTCACCAGACAAGCTGCTTTCTGGGCTGAGTCATGCAGCAGCCTGAGGTGGTGCTCCACCCCACCCAGCTGCTTGACTTTCTCTGGAGCAGGGCAGACTCCCACCCTTGGAGGAAGGGATAAATGAGAGAAGAGGTTTTCTGGGCTGGGATATGCAGCCCTCTGAGGCAACCCTCCTCCCCCAGCCTGGCAGGACAAACTCCACCCTTGGAGGATGAGAGAAGGGAGAAAAGTCTCTTTCTCTGTGCTACTGGCATGAATCTGAGGGACCTTGGAACTAAGCAAAAGGGGGAAGACTGTTGATTCGATCCAGGGAGTTGGTTTTGATCATCTGATAAGAACGTAACACTAGGGCTCACCCTTGGCATCCAGGCCACTGTCAGTTTTGGGGTTTGTGGACTGGGAAGGAAAATCCTGACCAGAATCTTCAGCAGTTGCACCAATTGACACTCCCCACCTGGAGCTGCCTCCCAAGTGTGGTGAAAGAGTCCTGAATAACATACTAGAAGCTCTCCCCTAGCAGCAGATCAAGCAACCACAAAAGTATACTCTCTCAGGCTTGCAGATACCTGTTTCCCTTACCCCACCTAAAGTGGAAGCAGGGCTCCACTTACCTTTGGGAGTGACAAGATATTTCCCAAAGATTGGGGCACTTGTATACCCCACTTGGGGGTTTAGAGCCCAACACAAAAGCAATGGAATGCCTTGATAATCAACTTCTCCACACAAACTACAAGCAACAACAGAGAGGGTAACCCCATAACTCAACACAGTGTCTTCCATCCCAAACTTTTGGAGGTCAGCGGAGTCACACATGCAAGAGTGATTCACCACATGGGAGCTTAAGCAAGGGGCCCAAAGTCACTAATCTCCTTTGGCAAGAGGTGAAGACAACAGGTCAGAGATAACCCAACAGGCTAAAACACCTATAAGGCAATACAGGATCAGAGCGCATCTCCCCAGCACTTTCAAGGAACATCCCTTTGGGGACTTGGAGATAAGGCCATAAATCAGCCCCAGCACCCCCAGTTCTTAACAAAGTAGGATGAGAAAGAATCAGCAAAAGAACACAGGAAACATGAAACATCAGAGAGAAAAGTCACCCCTAACAGAAAACATTCAATCTCCATTAATAGATACCAACTTACATGATATGATTAAAATGACAGGGGAAGAATTCAGAATATGAATTATAAGAAAAATCAATGGAATTGAAGTGAAAATAGAAACCCAACATAAAGAAGCCACAAGGACAATACAGGAAATGAATGAAAAATTCTCTAAAGAAATTGAAATATTGCAGAAAAACAAAATAGAAATCTTGGAAATGAAGGAGGCATTCAAGAAGCTTCAAAACACAGTGGAAAGCCTCAAGAACAGAATGGATCACACAGAGGAAGGAATCTCAGAGCTTGAAGATAATGCCTATGTGCTAAACAAATCAGATGAAGAAAAAGAACACAGAAACAAGAGACAAAACCAAAACATATAAGAAATGTGGGATTATGTAAAGAAGGTAAATATTAGAAACATAGACATCCCAGAGAGAGAAGAAGAAAATACACAAGGGCTGGAAAACTTATTTCATGGAATACTGAAAGAAAATATGCCTGCCCTGGCCAGAAATATAGATATCCAGATACAAGAAGCACACAGAACTCCTGGCAGACTTAATGTGAAAAGGCAATCACCACGTCATGTAGTTATTAGGGTGACCAAAGTAAACACAAAAGAAGCAATCCTTCAAGCAGTGAGGCGAAAACAGCAGATAACCTACAAAGGAAAACCTATCAGATTAATTGCAGATTTCTCAACTGAAATTTTACAAGCCAGAATGAACAGGGCGCCTATCCTTAATCTTCTAAAACAGAATAATGGCCAACCTAGAATTCTCTACCTGCCAAAATTAAGCTTCATCTATGAGGGAGAAATAAAGACCTTTTCAGACAAGCCATCACTGATGGTATCTGCGAAGACCAGTCCAGCCCTACAAGAAGTACTCATACCTGCATTATACACTGAACAGAGCAATAGACACTCTCCAAAGTAAAATCACTCAAGAGTTAAAGTCTACAACCTGAACTCCATGATGGCTCAACGAGTAAAAAAAACAATAGGAATTCACCCAACAATATGAACGGAATACCTAAAATATCAATCCTCTCAATAAATGTAAATGGCTTCAATTGTCCTCTGAAGAGATATAGACTGACAGAATGGATAAAAATCCACAAGACTAGTATATGCTGTCTACAGGAAATGTAGCTAACCTACAAAGATACTTTCAGACTGAAGGTTGAGGGATGGAAAACAATCCTGAAGGCAAATTGAAGCCAAAAGAAAGCAGGGGTAGCTATACTTATTTCAGATAACATAAGCTTTAAAATATCAAAAGTAAGAAAGGACAAAGATGGCCACTATATAATGGTGAAAGGGAAGATCCAACAAGAAGACTTAACAATTCTTAATATTTATGCATCCAACTCAGAGGCACACAGATACATAAAGCAAACCCTGTCTGATCTAACAGCATGATGAACAATAATGCCATAGTAGCCAAGAATTTCAACAGCCAGCTGACTGAAATGGACAGATCTTCCAAACAGAAAATAAGCAAAGAAATAATAGCCTTAAACAGAGCTCTAGAACAAAAGGGTTTGACAGACCTCTACAGAGCATTCCACCCAAATAAAGCTGAATATACATTCTTCTCATCAGCTCATGGAACTTTCTCCAAAATTTTTCACATACTAGGCCACAAATCAGACCTCAACAAATTCAAAAAAATAGAAATTATACCATGTATCTTCTCATGGTATTAGAGTTCAAAATTAGAGTTCAATTCCAACAGAATACTCACCACTTCACAAAGTCATGGAAATTAAATGATCATGGAATTTAAATGATTGAATAACTATTGAGTCAAGGAGGAAATACAGATGGAAATCAAAAGATTCTTCTAAATAAATGATAACAGGGACACAAGTTATCAAAATCTGTAGGATACAGCAAAAGCATTCCTGAGAGGAAAACTAATAGCATAAAATGCTCACATCCAAAAAACAGAAAGCTCAAAAATCAACAAACTGACAAACAGTCTCAAGGAACTATAAAAGAAAGGGCAAATCAATTCCAAACCTAGAAGAAGAAAAGAAATAGCTAAGATCAGAGCAGAACTAAATAAAATTAAGAATAAAAGAACTATACAGAAGATCAACAAAACCAAAAGCTTGTTTTTCAAAAAGATAAACAAAATTGACAGCCCTCTTGCCAGATTAACAAGAACTTCAGATATAAAGTGGAATCCAGGCTTATCTTTTATTTTTCTGCCACCACCTTGGAATCAGCCATTTTTAATCCAAGGTGTGGCTCATTTTATCCTAGGATGGTTTTTAGAAACTAAAATCTGGACATTGGGTTTCCTTGTTGCTACTCAGGTGTCATTGCTTCTAAGCCCTCTCAATGGATATTCATCAATTTACGTGCACATATTATCTATCATTTCATTTAAGTATGATGCATTGTTTCCTTAATGTGAACAGTGAATTCTGCCTGCTTTGTTTTTCTTATGACTCTTTTCTGCATTTTCCCATGGATATTTATAGTGAGATTAATCTATAAATTGGGTGGAATTTGGTACTTTCTTTATCCGATTTAATGATCACTTTTATAGAATTTATTTAAAAGTTTTTCTTCATTTTCTGCAATTTAAAATGTAGCATTGGAACTATTTTGTCTTTGAATTTGGGATAGGATTTCCCTATAAACCCATTTGAGTGTAATGGGGTTTTATTGTTAATGCTGTTATTTCTTTCTCTCTTTTTTGTGAGATAGTTATTTGATAGATTTTCTCATTTTTATGCCTCTGTGAGAAACTGGTAGAAACTCTAATCAAATGCTATCAATCAAAAAGTCTTTATTCTAATGCCACTTGGATTTCAGATTTCCTGTTTGGAAGGTCCTGAGTGGCTCATTCACTATGTCTGATTACCATATGCTGAGCCATTATTTTTAGTTCTTTATTATTCATTCTTTATTATTTGTGTAGCTGTTTGTTTTAATCAATTTAAAGCTCTCTTTAAGTACTCATTATTGGTATTACTAGGGAGGGTAGGTTCCACTTAGGGGTCCTCCCATTAGTGTGGAAAAGTGTTCATTAGAGAAAATGGCTGCACAATTCCACAACTCTTTGTTTCTCCATAATAATGAACTTTTCTTTCCTGGCTGTGTTATCTGTGTTTGCATTCTTTTTGTTGGCAGCTGTAAATAAAGGAATGTTTTAAATTCATGTTGATGGAAAAGTCAGTTCCCGATCAGGATTTCAGTTGAAAATTGCATTTATCCATTTCATAGCAGCATGACATTTCCTGTGTCCTTTATGGCTATTAAAACTTAAAACAAAAACCAAAAATTTGTTCTTCAATTATACTAAGACCATTCTAACATATTTGACACTAATTTAATAAATATATATGTCATCTTTCTTTTCTTTCAAAGGGTTCCCCATATGCATTCCAAGTGAGTCTCATTATTAACTGTGCCTGTATTGTTACCCTCACTGAAAATTTCCACCTAATTGACAGTGTTTGCATTCATATGGTCAAATTTTCCAATCAATATTCACAACTAATTCATACATGGAAAATGGAAAAATGAATTTCAGAAAATAGAGTGCTACACTGATTAATGGCCAGATACATCATTTTGAGAAATAATTAAATCCAGTTTATCAATCAACAATTACTTCCATAAATCACATACTTTTATTTAATTTATTTATTTATTTATTTTCAGTGTATTATGGGGGTGCAAACACTTTGGCTACATAAATTGCCTTTACAAGACTGGAGTTAGAGCTACAAGTGTGTCCATCACCCAGACAGGGTGCACTGCATCCATTAAGTGTGAAGTTACCCATCCCCGCCCTTCCCACTTGCCTGACACCCAATGAATGTTACTTCCCATATGTACACATTAGTGTTGATCAATTAATACCAATTTAATGGTGAGTACATGTGGTGTTTATCTTTCCATTCTTGTGATACTTCACTTAGAAGAATATACTCCCGTTCTATCCAGGATAATATAAGAGGTATTAATTCACCATTTTTTATGGCTGAGTCATACTCCATGGTATACATATACTACATTTTATTAATCCACTCATGTATTCATGGGCACTTGGGTTGGGCACATGTGATGTGATTGGCACATCTTTGCAATTGTGAATTGTGCTGCTATAAACATTCAAGTGCAGATGTCTTTATTATAGAATAACTTTTTTTCCTTTGGGTAAATACCCAGTAGTGGAATTTCTGGATCAAATGGTATAATAGCTCTACTATTAGTTCTTTGAGGTATCTGCATACTCCTTTCCATCGAGGTTGTACTAGTTTGCAGTCCCACCAGCAGTGTATGGGTGTCCTAACTCTCCGCACCCATGCCAACATTTGTTGTTTTGGACTTTTTGATAAAAGCCAGTCTCACTGAAGTTAAATTATATCTCATTGTGGTTTTGATTTGCATTTCCTTGATGATTAGGGATGTTGAGCATTTCTTCATGTTTGTTGGTCATTAGTTTATCTTCTTTTGAAAAGTTTCTGTTCATGTCCTTTTTCCACTTTGTAATTGGGTTGTTTGATTTTTTTCTTGCTGATTTTCCTGAGTTCTATATAGATTCTAGTTATCAGCCCTTAACCGATGCATAGCATACGAATATTTTCTTCCATTCTGTAGGTTATCCATTTGCTCTAATGATTGGTTCCTTGGCTGTGCAGAAACTTTTTAATTTGATCAGGTCTCGTTTATTTATTTTTGTTATTGCTATGATTCCTTTGGAGGTCTCCTAATTTCTTGATTCCAAACATTTTCAGTCTTTCATATAACCAATATCTTGGTACAAAAAAAAATCAGTAAAGTAGTTAGAAATGGTTTTATCTTAGGCAATTGTAGAACTTTCCCTAAAGGATAATGCTAGTTTACTCACTTGTTCCACCTTATAAATTTTGTTCAAGGCATTTAAGACCAACATTTTACATAATGGTACTATTATTTTCAATGTGTTATCAGGATAGAGAAAGATTTTAGGTCCTATTTTATCCCTACTATATAATCGTTTATCCTCTCCTGTCCCAATCCCCATACACAAATTAGAGTGCTTTAAACCCACCATCACCCCCTGTATTACAGTTACCATCTTTTCCAATAATGAATAATGTTGATCGACTGAAAGATAGATCCAAGGTGTTTTCTTTTTTCCTCTCTCTCTTTAAGAACAATTTCATCATGATGTCCTGTTTGCTGGAGGGGTTAGGGAGCAATGTACAAAGAATGTATATAAGAGAAAAAATTGTCTCTCTTTGGCCCTCAAGTGCTAGATAACAAATAGAAATGGGAAGAAAATAGGGAAAAATTTTTGTCATTTTTATATACTCATTGACAAATGGACAAAATGAAGCCATTGCTTGAAAGAATAAGATCATTATGTCAAATATATTCCTTATAGCTTTTAAGATCCCTCAATGTCACTTAAATTATTGTTGATAATCTATGACTTATAGATGACAGGTTTGTTTTTATTTCTATGGAGAAGTATGGCAAAAATTGAATTAAGAGACAGAGAACTTGGATTTTAAGTGCTTCTAGCATCCAACCTGTTGCTCTGAAATTATTATTCACTTTAGAAATGATTTTTTCTTATACATAATCCACTCATTTTAAATTAGGTGTTGGCGAACTATCACCCTTGGGCCACATCTAGCCTTCTGCCTGCTCTTATAAATAAAATTTTATTGGAACACAGTAATGCCCATCTGTTTAAGTACTGTCTGGCTACTTCCCAGCTATAAGGCAAAATTGAATAGTTGCAACAAATAACACATAGTCTGCAAAGCCTAAAATATCTATTATCAAAGCTTTTATAGAACAAGTTTGCCAACCCTTTTGTTAAATGGCTATACTTTGGTTCACTTGTGGAGTAGCTTTCCTTTCTCTGTCTCTGTTTTCTGTTATTTTATGATTTAAAAACTATTTATAGAAAAACCTTTACCAAATGAGGGCCAGAATCAGAAGGGCTTTCTATATTTATACTCACTATTACACATGAAAATGAATAAAAGATTTAGTTATCTTCATCTGAGTCTTCAGCTTTAAAAGGCAGTAGTCATGGATTCATGATGGATGGAGAGAGAGACATAATAGATATATGTCTAGATGATTTATTCATATGGATCCTCAATGTGATTTATAAATTATTCCAATAAAATTTACAAAATGGCATTTTGATGAATCAAGGTTTCTAGGCATTGTCAGATCCTGTTTCTTCAGTAATGCACCCAGGTGCAGCAAGTTAGCTCTATCTCATTTTTACCTATTTTATCACCAAACCAAGCTCATGTTTATTCTGTAGTATCCTCCATGGTTGGACTACTAAGTATCCATGGTAGATTGGTCATATGTGGCAATTCACCCTCCTTCAAGGAATCCAAATAAGACATTTTACAGGAATGCAACTGTATAAATCAGGAAGGAAACATAGAATAGAAAATATTAACAAGACAGGGGAAATGTAAATACATATTTGAAAGATTTAATGTTGGTTATAGTGACTTAGCAGATAAAAAATTCTACAATCTAGTAATTAAATAGGAAGCCAGAATTTGCCGTTAAGAGATGCAAAGTAGAAAGCCATTAGGGAAACAACTGGGGAATTCTGAATAAAGTCTTTAGTTATTAGTTTGGATAAATATGTTATGTTACGAAAGATGTTAACACGAAGAGAAACTGGGTGAACTATTTTTTTAATTCTTTTATAAGCCTAAAATTATTTGAAAATAAATTGTTTTAAAAATACATTGTTCTGCCATTAAGTAGCACAGCACATAATAGAGAGAGAGACAGAAGCATGAACAAAAACCAACAAAAATTAGTATCATGCAACAAATTCTCGGATAATGATTTCCCCAAGATACTATGAAAACCAAAGGTAGTTATTGATAACCCAAAACAATAGTATGAGAAATGGAAGCAAGTAGATACCAAGCAAGTCTTCCCAGAAGAGATAATTCTATATTTTGCTGTAAATGATAAGTAAGAGATATCATGGTACTATGGTCTGACTTTCTCCCCCAAAATCCATGTGTCGGAAAGTTAATCCCCAATGCAATAGTGATGGGAGATAGGACATTTTGGAAAATGTTTAAGTCATGAGGGCTCCACCCTAATGAATGGATTAATGCTACTATAAATATAAAAAGAGCTTGCAGGAGTAGATTCTCTCTTCTGCTTTCTGCCATGTGAGAATATAACATTCTTCTTCTCTGAATGATGCAGCATTCCAGGCCCTAACTTGCTGGTGCCTTGATCTTGGACTTCCCAGGCTCCAGAACTGTGATAAATAAATTTTTGCTCTTTATAGATTATCCAGTCTATGATATTTTTTTTATGGCAGTACAAAACAGACTAAGACACCAGGCAAAGAAGAGAGCAAAGAATTCCAACTAGAAGTAATACTGACTAGTGTTTAAATACATGTTTAAAGACAAGTAAACAAGATCAAACATGGCACATCCAGGGACATTCTATTCAATATGAAGACAAATGATTTTTTAGAGGTAGAGTAGACAGAGTTCAGATTGAATAGATTGGCAGGCAATGTAATCAATAACTAACTTCTATAGATTGCTAAATAATTCATATTTTTAACTTGAATCAAATAGTGAGAGTTGAGCAAAGTTTAGCATAAATGGATATAACTAATTTTATGGTTTATAAATGTTAACCTGGGGGCTATGTAGCACAGACCAGAAAATATTACCAGTGGAAATTGAAAGACTGAGTATATTACTGGATTCCAGGTAAGCTAGGGCATAAAAGATGTGCTTTAGAAACAAAGTGGAAAGTTTTAAGTACTGTTAATTGAGTGGATATCATCATAATTCAGTGTAATTTTTATTTCAAGCTATTAAAATAGAGAAATATAGAATGGACCTAAATGATTGTTTGAAAACTAGTTGCAGAAAAGTACTGAGCACCAAAACATTGAAAGAAACAGGCAAGTAGGTTTGGTTGGAGGAAAAGACTGTAGAGAGACATTTCCATTTTTACCTGTTATTTTCATTTGCCTACAGAACACAAAGTTATTTCAAGAGGTTGTTGGAGCTCCACAAAATCGCTCTCCATTAGCTATAAACTTGGAAATTGTTGTCCACTTGAAATTATGGGATTACATATGTTTGCCCAGGAAAGCTTAAAGTAAAGAGAGTAAACAAAAATAAAACTCTGGAAAAACCAATATATGAGTGAAATGAAGGAAGAGAAACCTGCAAAGAAAATTAAAACAAATCTACCACAGAGAAACAGAAGGAGAAATAAAACAAAATATAGTCATTTCCAGGAGGTAAAAGAAAAAGGAGCTTCAAAAAAAAGAGAAAGCCCAAAACTCTCATATGTTTTGGCTATCAAATAATAAATGATTAAGAATACTTTGGATTTTGTAACTAGAATCTCTTTGATAAATTTCAGAAAGCTATTTTAGAAGTCAAAGTAAGATGTATGAAATGGGATAAAGAAATATGGAAGAGATGACACTATTGACTTTTGTATGCAAATGATAAAATATCATTAAAAGGTAATTTATGATGGCATATGTTGTAAGCATATGTATATGATGAATGTAAAGTACAAGTAAAGAGGCTGGAGAAAGGAGTAAAAGAGAGACCTGATGGTAGAAAAGGCCCCTGAGAATCTTAAAAGGAATTGATTCCTTGACCCAAGTGCAAATTTTATTGTGGATCAGAAAACAAGACTTCTTTAATGTATGAGAACAAATAGAGAAGAGATAATCAATAAATTATAGCAGAATATTTGCCTTGGATAAAGAAAGATTTTAGACTAAAATGTCTTAACTTGTTGGACAACTTTAATATGAAAGATAAATATCTATTCTTCACAATATCAGTAAAGTGTTTAAATTAAAAAATAAAAACAAATTTAGAGCTTAAAGAAGATAAAAGAAATGTTCTACTATCAGCAATGCAGGAAACTGAAAAAGGCTAAGAAATATGTACAGTTCATGAGAGAAAATCTATCTAATCTATCTAATAATCACATCCTTGCACAGATATATGAAGACTGAAATGGACCTTTATACATTTCAGAAAAAATTATTAGGTAGATTTTCCAGACAAATGGCACACTCTCTCTCATTTCATTCAAGACTGTTTAAATGTCACCTTTTAAAGAAGATTTGCTTAAACATTCTTACTAACATTGCATCATCTCTTGACATTATATGATTTTCTTTATATTACTTAGTATCACCTAATAATATATTATATATTTGCTTGTCAGCACTTTTCACTGCAATTTCTCCACTGCCTAGAATAGCATCTGGAAGCTGGGTCCTCAATAAATATAAAAACCAGAGGCTGAAAATAAATGGTATGGTCTTTATTGTCTTTTACAAGCAGATGGGAATATTTTTTGTTTAAAAGAAAGAGAATGTGATGAATTTATAAACATGAGAAAAGTGGTCCCAGTTTTTAATTGTTTTAGGCAGTTTAAAAGGTATTAAATACAGGACATCAGCGAAATTGCCAAAGGGCATTTATTGGTTCATTTACTCATTCATTCAGCTACATTTACTGAGTTTTTTTTTGTTAACATCATCACTTTCCACTTGCCCTCCTCTCAAGGACTTTGCTCTCTGAGTCCTTTGAGATGTGTATTATTGCTTTCTTTCTTTCCTAGTTATTACTTTCTTCCTTTTTACTATTTCCATAGTCATGTGTATATGCACTAGAAAATCCTATTCTATAAAATATTTTCCTGCTAACTCCACATCCCACTGCTATGAATTGGTGTTTATCTACCCTGTACCCAATTTATATTTGCTTAAATCTATAACAATATTTGTGATTTTTATTTATATAAATTTAGCACACTATAGGTCTGTTTATACAACCAACCTTTTGTATTTAGCCATATATATTTGAAATATACCGATGCTGACAAGTATACCTCGTTTATTCATTTTAATTATTAATACATTATATTACTCCTTCGTGTGTATATACTAATTTTACTTATCCATTCTCATAATTGATGAATAACTATTTACACTGTTTATTATATTATGTATTAATATCATTCTTATACATAACTATTTTGTCCTCAGTTCATATCTATCATTACTTAATGTTGGAACAGATTAAAAAATTGTCTATGAGTAATTTTACTTAAGTATTTTATTACCATATCCCCTAACATAGAGATTAAAATTATTTTTTAAAATTCGAACAAAAATTCTAAATCTGATAATGAATGAAATAGAGAGTCTCAATAGTAGAACCAATCAAGCAGAAAAAGAATCTATGAGCTCAAAGACAGCTTATCAGAAAATATACAGAGGAGAAAAAAAAGAAGGAAAAGAAATAAAGAAAGTTTACAGGATTTATGGGACAGCATCAAATGAGCACATTTTTGAGCCATAAGAGTTCAAAATAGAAAAGAGAAAAATAAAGGTGTAGAGAGCTTATTTAAAGAAATAATAGCAGAATAAGTTCTAGACCTGGAAAAGATATAAAAATCTTGGTACAGAAATGTCAATTGTCTTCAATCACATACAATCCAAATAAGACTACACGAAGATATATTATTAAAAAAATTCTCAAAAATCAAATACAAAGAGAGGATCCTAAAAGCATTAAGAGAGAAAAAAGCAAATAACAAATAAGGAAAAGTTCTGCTAAGGCTTGCCAAAGATTTCTCAGTAGAAACCATAAGAGAGTGAAATGATATATTCAAAGTGCTGAAAAAAAAATCTGCCAACCAAGAATATTGTACCAGCATAGCTGTGCTTCAAAAATGAAAAATAGAAGAGGACTTCTCCAAAAAAACAAAAAGTTCTTCTGGGGATGAACTCCATCGAACCTGTCTTATACCAAAATGTTTGTACGCCCATAATATCCTGAAATTAAAAAAAATAAAAATAAAAATAAAAGACATTCTAAAAGGAATTCTTCAAGCTAAAAAGAAAAGGTGCTCATTAGTAACACAATAGCATATGAAAGTATAAAACTCACTGGTAAAAACAAGTACACAACTAAACTCAGAATATGCTAATACTGTAACGGTGGTGTGTAAGTCACTTATAACTTTAATATAAAAGTTAAAAGAAAAAAACAATTAAAATAATAATATTAATAGCCACAATAATTTGTTAAGAGATATGCAATATAAAAGTTGTAAATTGTGACACCAAAATTCAGATTATTTGGAGGAGGAAAGGAATAAAAGTGTTGAGAATGTTTTTTCCAAAGTTAAGTTGTTATCAACTTAAAATAATCTATTATAAATATAGGATGATTTTTGTAAAAATCATGGTAACCACAAAGGAATAACCAACAATAGGTATATTAATACAAAAGTCAATCAAAGTATAAAACTAGGGAAAATCACTTAATCACAAAGGAAACCAAGAAGAGAGGGAAAAAGAAACAAAGATTCTATATTACAACTAGAAAACAATACAGAAAATGGCAGTATATTATGTCCTTACCTATCAATAATTAACTTGAATGTAAATGGATTAAATTCTTTAGTCAAAAGATACAGAGTAGCTGAATTGATTTTTTAAAAAGACTCAACTATATGCTGCCTACAAGAGACTCACTTCACCTGTAAAGGCATATATAGACTGGAAGTGAATGGATAGAAAAAGATACTCCATGCAACCCGAAGGATGGACATATTTGAAACTTGGACTTGGGGGGAGTGGGGAGGTAAGGGCAACATACGTAACCTAAACATCTGTATCTCCATAATATGTTGAAATAAAAAAAAAGATATTCTGTGCAAATAATATCCAAAGAGCACTGGAGTAGCTATGCTTATATGAGATAAAATAGACTTCAAGTAAAAAAACCATAAAGCAAGACAAAGAACATTATTACATAATAATAAAAAGATCGATTCAGCAAGAGGATATAATAATTATAACTATATATACACATCCAATATTACAGCACCTAAATATATACAGCAAATATTAATAGACCTAAATGGAGAGACAAAGTGCAATACAAAAATAGTACCAGACTTTAATACTCCACTTTCAACAGTAGATAGATCATCCAGACAGAAAACCAATAAGAAAACATTGGACAAAAACTGTACTCTAGACCAAATGGACCTAATCAAACATTTCTTCCAATAGGCACAGAATACATCTTATAGTAAATCACAAAAAAAGTCCTAATAAATTTAAGAAAATTGAAATCAAATCAAGTATTTTTCTGACCACAATAATATCAAATTAAAAATCAACAAGAGAAAGTTCAAAAAATCCAAAATTCATGGAAATTAAACAATATGCTTCTGAAAAAAATGACAGATCAATGGGATACTTAAAAGGTATAAAATATCTAAAAGTTAAAAGTATAAAAACACCTCTAGACAACTGAAAATTTCAACACAGCATAGCAAAACTAATGTGATACAGCAAAATTTATAGAAATAAACACCTGCCTCAAAAAAGAAGAAAAATTTGAAATAAATAACATCATATTGTATCTCAACATACTAGATAAAGATCAAACTGAGTTCAAAGTTAATAGAAGGAAGAAAGTTTAAAAAATAAGATAAGAAATAAATAAAATAGAGAATAGAAAAACAATAGAAAAATATCAATGTAATTAAGAGTTGGTTTTTGAAAAGCTAAATAAAAATTGACAATCTTTTATTTACACTATCCATAGAAAAAAAAGAGAAAATTCAAACAAATAAAATCAGAAATTAAAAAAGAGACATTATATCCAATACAACAGAAATATTAATAGCTGTAAAAGAATTGTATGAACAATTATACACCAACAAATTGGATAACGTAGAAGAAATGGATAAATTTATAGACATATACAACCTACCAAGACTGAATCATGAAGAAACGGAAAATCTGAACAGATCAATACTGAGTAATTGAATCAGTAATAAAAAGTCTCCATCAAAGAAAAGTCCAGGAACTGATGATTTCACTGCTGAATTCTGGGATACCAAAAAGAACAAAGCATTTTTTATGTCTTTTTCAATTTCTTTCATCATGTTTTCATAGTTTGTAGAGATCTTTCACTTCTAAAGTTTATTTCAAGCTATTTTATGTTATTTTTTGTAGATATTGTAAATGAGATTATATTCTTGTTTTCTTTTTTCAGATTGTTTGCTGTTGGTATATATAAATGTTATGTCAATTTTGTATTCTGCTAATTTACTGAATTTTTTTATCAGTTCTAACAGTTATTTTTTTTTTTTGGTGAAGTCTTTAGGTTTTTTTTAGATATAAGATAATGTCTGCAAACAAAGACAATTTGACTTCTTCCTTTCCAATTTGGATGTATTTTATTTCTTTCTCTTATCTAATTGCTCTAACTAGGTAGTCTTGATGATAAAATTGGTGGAAGCAAGTGCATCCTTATCTTGTTCCAAATCTTAGAATAAAGGCTTTCAGTTTTTCCCCAGTTTGATGCTTTCTGTGAGAAGTGTCCATTATTGAATAAATGAATAAAGAAAACGTTGTATATATATATACAATATAATATTATGCCACCATAAAAAAAAATGAAATCCTTTCATTTTCAATAGAATGGATGGAACTGGAGGACATTATGTTAAGTAAAATAAACCAGGCAGAGAAAAACAAATGTCGCATGTTGTCATTCATGCGCAGAAACTAAAAAAAAAAAAAAAAGTGAGCGCATGAAGGTAGTGAATAGAATGGTGTTTTCCAGAGGCTGGGAAGGGAAGTGGGGAAGGGGAGGAATAAATAGGTGTTGGTTAATGGGTTCAAAAATACAGTTATATAGAAGGAATAAAACCTAGTAGCACAATAGGGTGACTATAGTTTATTGACGATAATTAATTATATATTTCAAAATAGCTAGGAGAGTAGATTTGGAATGTTCCCAGTGCAAAGATATAACAAAAGTTTGAGGTGATGGATATCCAAATCACTCAGATTTGATCATTACACATTGTATGCTTATATCAAAATATTGCATGTACCCCATAAATATGTACAGCTATTACGTATTTATAAAAATTAAAAATTAAAGTAAGAAAGCAATAATACTAAAGTAAGTATATATTAGACCCTATGATGTCTAGTAAAATATGCCCTGTGAGGACAAATACAAATAAAAATAGGAGGCTTAATTCTCTCTACTGAAAATAAGGAAAGAGTCTTCCTCCTTCTCTTCCTTCCTTTCACTTAGAGCATTCGCTTAGAAAACTTGTCAGTTCTTTCTCCTTCCCTTTGAAATGTAAGCAAATCTCTTTAAAGGCTAAATAAAGGTCTCCTTAGCTTCACAACCTATGTGGTTTTTCTCAAGGACCCAAAAGCTATCCCTTTGAAATGTAATTAAGGAAGATAGTGCCCCTCTCTCTCAGGTTCCATGAGAAAAATAGGAGCCTAACTTCAGCGCAGGTACCTTCGTACAAAACTACTTCCAGTCATAATGATACAAGAAGTTTATTTTTCCTCTGGATAAAGCCCATTAGCTCACACTGACGGTCAGCCAAATTACCAGGTGAAATTGGGATGAACTATGTATGGCAAATGGTGTTGTCAAGTCCTCTTACTTGAAGACTGATTATTGTTCATCTTGAGAATGTATGTAATGGATTTATCTGCTTATCTACATAAAAGGGTGAAATTTCATTTTATTTGCAATCTTTTTAACAAGATTGCCTATGATGCACATCATGTGCTGGTTAAATTCTCAATATTGAAAAAAATTCAATATTGAATTTACCTTTGTGGAAAGGTTTTATGAGTTGGAAACAGATACTGTTTTTTAATTGTAATTCCTTTACACCAGTGAAAGATCTAGTGCTTAACTACTCTCATTACCAGAACTCAAAAGAAAAAAGATTAAAAATGAAAGCTATTCATTGAAGTTTTTTATTATGTCAATAAATCAGAGGAAGACATAATTATATGACCTTCTCCCTTGTTATTATTTTTAATGAGAATTATCAGCATTCATTTGGAATTAATTTGTTTCATGTGGTTCTTTCCATGCCATGCTCTCTTGATTCCCTATGTTCATTTTTCTTTAATCCATTTTTCATTTCCCTTAAAGCATTTCTTAAGATATTCTTTAAGAGACTATAAAATGGCAATAAACTTTTTGATTCTTTTCACATCTGAAAATATTTTGTTTATACCCATGAGTATTCTGACTCTGTAGAGGATCCTAGATTTAAATGTGTTTCTTTTTCTTTAAACCTTTCTCATAATTGTCCTACTGTCTAGTAGCAATGGGTATTACAAATAAAAAAGATAGTCGCATCTCTGATTTTAGTTTATAGGTCTTTTTGGGGTTTGTTGAAATCTTTGAAAGCTTTAATAATTTTCATTTCATTCTTGGTGTTGAAATTCACTAAGATCTACCTAGATGGAAATTATTTTCATCCTGACTGGTGTTTAGTGAGTTTTTTCATCTGAAAGTTTGTATTTCTTCAATATTAGAAATTTTTTTCTATTTATTTTATTTTTCTTCCCATTATTCACACTTACTTCCCCCTCTGTGATTCTGTTAAATAAATATTAGAAATTTTGTATATATACTTCACTATTTAAACTTTTCTCTATTGTATTTACTTGTCATAATTTTACAATTATTTCAGGGAGAATCCTCTGGTTCAATTTTCCAGGTCACTAAAACTTTAGCAATGGAGCTATTCAGTCCTTTTATTGGGATATTTTTCATGATTATAAAAATGTTACTTTCAAAACATTTTTAGCTATTTATTTTTCATGAATTTGTGATTTCATGAATGAATCCATGAAAAATATAAATAAGACAAATATTTTTTTCAGTCTTTCGGAGAGGGTTCTACCTAGCCTAATATTTTTTGTTAATATGTTGGTTAACTTAGTTGCTTCTCTTTGTGCTGCTTGTTTTTCTCAAGAGTTTAGCAAATCTTCATTGTCTGTGTATCATCAGGATTTGAAATTTTTTATTTCGCTGACTTACTGCTTTAGCATACTCTGTCTACAAAAATGGTGATAAGATAGAAAGGGGTCATATGAGGGACTTGCAGAGGCCCGTATAAGGTATTTTGTCATCTGTTTGTGGAGGCTTTCTGTTACTTGTGATATGTTTCCGCACTACGCATCGCCTGCCATTTAAGCCGCGGTCTCAACACACAATGGTTTTGTTTGGTGAAAATGCTAATACCCACAGCTCAGAGAGGAGGTAGGAGGGAGGAACCACTGCAGCAGAACTCCCAGATCTATCCCATCTTCTCTTTATAATCCTAGATATTTTCTTTTTTTTTATTTTTCAGAATATTAAGGGGGTACAAACACTTTGGTTACATATGTTGCCTTTGCACCACCCAAGTCAGAGTTACAAGTGTGGCCATCCCCAGAAAGTGCACACCACACCCATTAAGTGTGAATTTACCCATCCCCTTCTGCCTCCTCCCACCTGCCTGATGCCCTATGAATGTTACTTCCCATATGTGCACATAAGTGTTGACCAATTAGTGCCAATTTAATGGTGAGTACACGTGGTGTTTGTTTTTCCATTCTTGTGATGCTTCACTTAGAAGAATGGGCTCCAGCTCCATCTAGGATAATACAAGAAGTATTAGTTCACTACTGTTTTTTTCAGTTAAGTAGTATACTTCATGGTATACATATACCACATTTTATTAATCCATTCATGTATTGATGGGCACTTGGGTTGATTCCACATCTTTGCAATTGTGAATTGTGATGCTATAAACATTTGAGTGCAAATGTCGTTATTACAGAACACTTTATGTATCTACTGCTTCAATGTTTGGGGATTTCTGGAATGGTTTTACTGTTCTAGTAGTTTCCTACTGTAAACTTCTTGAGCTGTGATTTCCTTAGCTTTATTTTTTCTTTATTTATAACTGAGATTTTTTTTTAATTTTGAGAATTTCTCAATAATTCTAGCTTATTTATAAGATTCTTGTTTTGTATGGCTATTATGAGTTTATTTAGTTAGTTTTATATTTATACCATTTTAGGTCGCATTGGACAAACAAATAAAATTTTTTTTAAATCCTGCCCATTTCTTCCTTCATTTCTTGATAATTCCTATGCTCACCAGATTTTAATTTATAAAAAGCTCTGCTGTTTTATATCTTTGTAATGGCATTATATAATATATATGATGAATTCCTGTATTTCATAGATTCTTCAAAGTGAAATATCATCAAAGCACTTATCTGGAAATTATCAAATATATTTTCTGAAAATACATGTACTTCAGACATTAATATACACTATAATTTTCATACTAATATATAAAGACATTAGGATAACCTGAATATCTATATATTCAAACTCAGAATTCCAGTTTTAAAAAAAAAGAATTGCAATAATTGCAATATTTTTTGTGATTTATTTACTGCTATTTATTATTTATTATAATTTTCTTGTGTCTACCTTTAGATGTCTCCACACTAATTCTTAATTTTTGCCCCATTAACTGGGGATAACATTGTCCATGGGGACTGGGAAGAACACGTTTCCAAGGCAATGTTAGTGTAAGTTGCATCTTAAATCTAATGGAAAATCATATACATTCAGTCTTCTCTAATGAAGTAAGAAATCCACCAGGAATAGAATTATTGTAAAAGAGTACTTAGGCTGAATGACTAACAGAGAGCATTACCAGAAAGAAATCTAGGGACAGAGCAGGAAAATAGAATAGAAAACAGCATGGTGCTTGTCTCAGATGTATCCTTTCTTTTCTGAGCCTTATGGTGAGAGTGAGCTGCTGGCTAAAGCTAAAAGAGACATTTCTACCAGAAACTCTGTGAGACAAGGAGGCCCAAGTACTACCACATTTTTCCCAGGTGTCAGTGTTAAGCAAAGTGATGAAGAGGAATATTTTGTGCACTTCTCAACAAACCAAGCACAGCTTTACGGCTTCAGCACACTTGGAGAAACCAGAGGCCAGATTTGTTACATTATATTCCCCCTGTTTCACAGCACATATTCCACTAATTATGATAATCGTAACAGTTACGGAATGCAAGCAGTTTATTTTCCACACTTAAAAAATCACAGTTCAGACATTCTTGCAATAGTTTGGGTACTTCTAATTTTATTTAAGGTCTGTAATGACATAGAATAATTAGTGGGGGGGAAGTTAATGTTAGGATTAGATTCACCCTTCTAATGATAGGATTAGATTAACTTGCTAACATATTCAATAGAGAGAAAAGAAATAATCAAGATGGCCAAAACAAGGAATCTTGTTGAAGAAAGTCCATCTCTATACGCACAATTTAAAGGACTGCCAGGTTTGCTGCAGAGTCACTTTGGTGTGACACATGAGCGTATCAGAGAGCTGTTTCAGGGAGAAAGGGGAAAGAAGACAATAGGGATAAAGGGCTCTTTCAAGGAGATTTGCCAAAAGAAGAACACAGAGATAGGACAGCAGCGGAAGGATGATATGGGGTAAGAGTTTTTCGGTTTGTTTTTTTTTTAATATGAGATATTACAGCATATGTGTAGGCAGATAAGGATGATCCAAATAAAAGTGGATGATGCTGGAGAGATAATGAGAGACTGGTCAATAGATTATATTTGAACAGATGGTTATCTATATGCTGATTGCTCATTGGCAATAACTTGTAATAACACTCTTCATTTGGCTGGCTTTATTTATTTCCTCTCAATGCTATTATGGTGCATGACTTAATAATATAGCTAATGATGCAAAAAAAAGCTGTGTGCCTGTACCTTATTTTTTAAATTGGTTTTAATCATTTGTTATGATAAATTTCTGGGAAGAATTGCTCAACCAAAATCATGAGCATTGTGATTCAAGTATTACATACTTAGAAAAAATACCAATTTCCAGAATTACCAGGATTAATGAATGCTACAACTTTGGTACATTTATGTTATCTGTCTTGAGACTCTGAGACATAGAATCTCTAAGATGTTTGAACTATGCACCCTCAACTTGTCTCCAAACTCAGTTTTCCAGCAGCAAATTCAGCATCTCCATCCAGAGGTCTAACAGGCACTTGCAAAGTTAAACTTGTCTAAACAACACTCCTTTCACCACACTAGATCCTGCTCACACCTATTCCTCAGACAATTTTATCTTTCTGTAACTGACTTTCAGGTTTTCGGGGAAACTAACAAAGAAAAATAAGCTTTTGGGTTATATTATTAACATGTAATCTTTCACCCACAGTTCTCATTCAATCCATCAGCAAATCTTTTTCAGACATGCTTTTAAACTACAGCAAGGCTTAGACCATTTCTCAGTACCTGTATCACCAGCTTATTAAAACTACTGCCATTTCTCACTTGGATATTTCAAAATCCTCTAAATTGGTCTTGCAGGTCTCCACTTATCCACTAAAGTCTATGTTCTTCAAGTGGTAAGAGTGGTCTTTTAAAACATGTTAAATGTGTAAAGATTTTGTTACAAACCCCCATTAGCTTTCAAAATTATTTCCAATCCATGAGAAAAGGAGGGATTTTTCATTAAGAAAATGTATTTATACCATGAGACTAGGAAAGGCTTTTGTAAGCAGGATTTAAAAAACAAATACATATAAGAATGTTTTCATATATTTGCATTCATGCATATTTAAAACTCTTATAAAATAATACAAATTTAAGGTAGCCAACAAAGACAATATATTTATATCATAAAAGCAAATAAATATCAAACCATGTAATAATTCATACACATTAATAAAAATGACTAAAATTTCAATAGAAAATATAGCAAATACCAATACATTTATAGAATATCAAGCATACATGTCTAAAAGACAAAGATAAACCAAATATAACTACTCCAGTATACTAAAATCAGTACATCAGATACCATTTTCACACATTAGATTGAAAAGGCTTTTAAAGTCTGATAATACAAAAGATCAGTAAAGCTTTAGAGAAATGGCTGGTGGTTTAAATCAGAATAAGCTTTTTAGGGCAATTTAGAATATTTTTTTAATATTAAACATTCACGTAATTCATCAATTTCATTTCTAGAGAAAAACAGCACAAAACATGTGCAGCCATCCCAATACTGTGTATCTACCCAAAGGAAAAGGAAAAGAAGTCATTTTATCAAAAAAACACCTGCACT